>JALPQI010003754.1:0-85109 GCA_025490895.1 Thaumatotibia leucotreta | reverse complement strand
ACAAGAATGATACTTTTTCTAAGAAGAATTAAACACTCTTGAAAGAAGAGCTTTACTTAATACAAACAAGATATTTCTTTCTTGGGTCAAACCAATTAGATTAAAAAATAAGAACTTTACATATTTGAGCGAAATATGGGCCGTTTGACAACAAGAACAAAACTCTCTTCAGTAAATAATATCAGCTATTTAGAACAAGATATATTCGTTCTTGGGTCAACCAATTTAGCTTTTAAAAAAAGAGCCTTACATAATTTGAAGAGAATATGTGCTATTTTACAATAAGAACTAACGCTCTTGTGTCAATTTATTGTAAAATAACACATATTCTCTTCAAATGATGTAAGGCTCTTTTTTTAAAAGCTTAATTGTTTGACCCAAGAACGAATATATCTTGATCTAAATAGCTGATATAATTTACTGAAGAAAGTTTAGTTCTTGTTGTAAAATTGCCCATATTCCGGTCAAATTATTTAAACCTCTTTTTTTAAAAGCTTAATTGTTTGACCCAAGAGCGAAAAAATCTTGATCTAAATAGCTGATATAATTTATTGAAGAAAGTTTAGTTCTTGTTGTAAAATGGCCCATATTCCGGTCAAATTATTTAAACCTCTTTTTTTAAAAGCTTAATTGTTTGACCCAAGAACGAATATATCTTGTTCTAAATAGCTGATATAATTTACTGAAGAAAGTTTAGTTCTTGTTGTAAAATGGCCCATATTCCAGTCAAATTATTAAAACTCTTTCTTTAAAAGCTTAACTGTTTGACCCAAGAATTAATACATATTGTTCTAAATATTTTTGTTCTTGGGTCAAACAAGTAGCATTTGAAAAAAGAGTTTTACTTCATTGAAGGGAAAATGTGCTATTTTACAATAAGAGCTAACGCTCTTGGGCCAATTTTTAACACTATTATAAACAAAATACATTAAACCTTCGTTAAAGAGCCTTTCAATATTAAATTAAGAAAAGGAATACTTAAAATAAAAAAAATTCACTCTTGAAACAACATTTATTCGATTTTAGTGGAAGAGACATTTAAATTATTGATATAAATAAGTAATTCTTGGTCTAAGAACTATAATACGAAACATATTATATCTCAATCGAAGTAATTCTCCATTTTCCTTATATCGAAATCCCAAAAGATCTTGAATTAAATAATATTACTTGTTTCAAGTAATTTTTTTTTTCTGTGTATACATGTCAATCATAGACCCATTATTGCACACACGCACGGACACACGACACACACACACACACGCACGCACGCACGCACACACACACACATATACGCGCACACTTACACACCCCTATAAATGATTAAATATAAAATAAAAATTGCTATTTTTATTGTAGATACGGAAGAGCGGTGCCTCCTAGCACAGGCTATTTTGTAAATAACTTAAAAGAAGACACCGCAAATTTTGTACTGGTTGTTAAGGAATAAAGAATTTTGAATTTGAATTTTGAATTTATTTTTTGTTTGGAGTGGGATCTGTTGACATAATAGCAAAAGAAATAGGTAAAACATCTGTGAAAATGTCATCTGTCTATCTCTAACTAGTAACTATCCCTGCAATCCCGGGATTTCAAGAAATCCCAGGATTGCATGTTCATCTAGTAACAGATAGTAAAGCCTCAGTAACAGGGTTACCCTTTGTGTATGGAATTCTAAAAATGGATAATCGAACTTGCCTAATTCGAGGCGTCTGGTTATCGTCGAGATTATCGACTCGAGAATAGGTTTAATTGTGCGCTATTTCGGTCTCTTTGTGATCAAGAGCTTCTGTTCAGTGTACGATGTTTTTAGGTTTTTTTATGTGTCGGGTCAATGAACTGTAGTTATTTCACTGATCATGCTAGTGCTCATTTTAGAACAGTGCAATTGGCAATTACAAACAACACAAAATTATATACATAAATATAACTGCAATTGGATGATGTATGCTTCTATAATTATTCATATTAAAATAAATAAATAATAGTAGCGATTGTGCATTAGCAGAAAAACTAAGTATCTATGCATACCAAAATAGGGTATTGATTGATGCAGAACTTTACCGTTGTGTCGAGACGAGATAGTAGTATATAGTATAGTAGAGTTATTTACATTTTAGTTTATTTAGGTACTTTTTAGTTATATTTTAGTTTATAGGAACAATTACACAGTACATGTCCGTTTAGAGTTAAAAATTAAGTACACAGAAAAAATCCAGTAAGTATCTGGGGGGTAGCAGGAGATTTCTAGCTACTTAAGTTATTTTTCAATCAAGTTATCTTAGCGTATTTTATGTCTCGTAAATCGTAAAGTACGTAGAACAAAAATACAATAAAATACTTTATGTTACAGTACCTATTTACGTCTGGATTTGTAAGTATTTGTGATAAATCTTTGAATGTTACCGCTTGAACCCTTTTTTAATTTTTAATTTTAAGTTAAGTATACAATTTTCGAAAAAAACAAACAGCTATCCCATGAATACGTAAACGTAGAACAGTAACTAAACTACAACAAAATCCAATCTTAAACTTCGGCGAGTATAAAACTTTATACTCTACAAATACTAAATGCACGAGCAAAACTATTCCACTCGGACCATCAAAAGACACTTATTCATTTCGCGTCCGCCATGTTGTACAAATTGCTTTTTTACACAAACATAAACAAAGTCAGGCGTAAATCAAACGGGGCGTCATTCAAAATACGGCGCTACCGGTGCTCAGCGCAGTATATACATATGAAACAGTAGTACAACCAGTACACTGAGAGAAAAATGCCATGTGAATTTAACAAAGTCGACTTGTTGCGTGGTCATCCGTTTGAAACAAAAGTATTTTAGTAAACGGAATCAATCGTAATATTGATGACATAAGTCGAATTTGTAAGAACAAGAAGGTGAAACTTGTTAAAAGATATTTGATTGAATCAACCAAACATAGCCTAAGGCTGCGTTTCCACCAGAGATGTGCGAGGATGTGTTTCCATACAAATGACACCTATTAATAACTCGAGCGAGGTGTCATTTGTATCGAAACATCCTCGCACATCTCTGGTCGAAACGCAGTCTTATCATGAGCTGCCGCTACGTTATTAACGCGTGTTTACTTTATATCCATCTCGCTTGTACTCGTGGATTGGCGCGAGCGAGCCGGATAGAAAGTAAAAGCGCGTTAATAACTCCGGACAAGCTCATGGTACGGCTACAGGCATACTAAAATTATAGTATAGTAGGCTTGGCAACTACCTCGCCCTTGGTCGGACAATGAAATGAAATGAAATGAAATGAAATGAAATAACTTTATTTAGCATCAGATAGTTCATAATTGCTTACATTAATAATCTACATATAACTAGGTACACTTTTATCTAGTGAAAGATCATTTTCATTCTAACTTGCATCCCAAGTACGGATTAGGTTAATAAGTAGGTAGGTTTGACAAAGACCGCCCGTTTTATGACTTTCTGGAATGCATAGTCAAATAAAAATACTCGTGTGACTAGTACAGTCATGTCCAATAGCCTAAGGATCCTGTGAGATTCATTTTCCCGGTTAAAAAAACATGATTATGAACATATTCGGCCTTACTGCCAAGCTGGCCAACCTTATTAGTATAGTTTCTAGTACGAACCATTGTTTCACTCGTACTTTCCAGGTCTATATACGTAAATAAACGTTTCTTCTTTATCTCATACTTCATTTGCTTCGTGATATATTCGCAATTTACTTGGTTTTAAATAGCCTGGTTGTAAACACAAAACTCGTGAGACTCATTATATTTAACGAGGGTTACTCACGCGGGATGTCAAAAAACAGGTAAAATAAATCTCACAGAATCCTTAGGCATTTGTCCCATTAAGGGCGAGTAAGTTGTCAAGCCTTACTTTTTTTTATTTATTATATCAAAATGTACCTACAATCATTTATAACATTTGTCCCACAAAACGGTTTACACAGTTTGACTGTGGGATCAGAGTCTCTTCGCTTATATCTAAAGAATAAACTAATTTAACATTTATATGTTATTAATTAAAAACTTGAATAAACTACTCTTAAATTTCGGCCTAATGGTTTCTGATCTGATATCTGCAGGCAAACGGTTTAAAATGTAGGGTAGACGTTTACTATACTGACTGTACGTACTAAGTCTACTGTACTTGCTTTATGTTCTGTGATCACTCATAACTGGTACAGAGCGATATTTGTTTTGATTGCTCCGAGTAGTGTTTTGTAAAACAATTTACATTACGAACTAAACGCTACGAGTCTAATAACTAATTGATAAACTAAAACTAACTTAGTGAGAAGACGCCAACACCATAGTTATGGTAGAATAATAAATAAATAATAAAATAAATAAATATCTTCGCACATCTTACACAAATCGACCTAGTCCCACGGTAAGCTCAATTAAGGCTTGTGATGTGGGTACCAAGCGGTATGATATATAATAGATACTTAAATACATAGACAGCCACGACCAAGGAACAAATATTTGTGATAAATAAATACACAAATAATGCCATCGCCAGGATTCGAACCCGGAACCTCCAGTTTGGTAGGAAGGGTCACTACCAACTAGGCTACGGAGGCTGATAATAAATATCAATTCAAATTATTTCTTTGCTTTAAGAATAGCTCCTCTTAGTCCACGATGGGAAGGCCTCTTCTATTAACCTAGGTATGCGTAAGGACGCATCAGAAGAAAAAAACACTATCACCACGCTGGGCAAGCGGGTTGGCGATCGCAGTAATGTGTCCACTATGATGACGCTGTTGCCCATCATCAATTTTCTATCAACGAATGATCAGTGACCCTTAGTCGACTCTTAGAACACCCATGGGAAGAGTTGGGGTGGTGACATTATGTATTCTTACTGCCGTCATGACGCGGTTTCTACGTATACATTTATATATTCCAAAATATGAATTAACAATTAAATAACCACTGAGGTCAAGGATGAGGGCTTTAGCACACCTCCGCTGCGAAAACGAGAACGCGAAACCGCAACACAAGTTTCGCGGCGAAACGTTACTACACATGCCGCGGAATCGTACTCTAGTTTCGCGGCGAAACGTTCCTACGCGATCGTTAGTATTATTCCTGCATAGAAACCAAATGTCGTCGCTTTCAGAATCCGAAGAAGAAGAAATGGCATTAACATTAAAAGACGTAGAATCTGGGTGCACGAGATTATAATAAGAAGATGAAATAGTTAGGCAAAAACCAATTATGTGAAGAATTTGAGTCACATGAAGATCATTTTTATACATAATATATTTCAGAATGAGGGCACAAAGTTTTGAAGAACTATACAACCCGTTAAAGCCGGACATTAAAAAGCAAATTACGAATTTTAGGGTTTTAAAGATTGATCAAAAGTTCATTCTTAGAAATCGGCATTTAAAGGTCTGTTTCTGACCTCTTGTATTAGTTTTTCGGTGAATTAAATATCGAATTCTACAATTTTTCACTGTTCCGCCATGAGAAATCTGTCGACAGCCACAACTCGCTAGCGAAACAAACGCGAAACCACAGCGAAACTTCAAAAAGTGGCGGAAAAGTCGCGGAGGTATGCGCGACGTCGGAGCAGATCGCCGATGTTCCGCGAGAGAGAGATATATGCATCGTCAGTTCAACGCGCTAGAACAGGCAGTTTCGCTATTGTTCCGCTCGTCTCACAACGGACAAACTGTAGCGAAATGTCAGCGGTTTCGCTACTTCAGTTCCGCGGCGGAGGTGTGCTAACGCTGTGAAACGAGTAGTAGTGGTTATAAACTAATGGTAACTTTAACTTTATTTTTATTAACTAAATGCATATATTATCTCTGATTTTACTTAATTAATTTACCTACAAATTTGAAATTATGATAAAAGATAATATTGATAACCATTTGAAATCCAAACGAAAATGAGCAATTATTATTGACTATACTAAAATATTCACATATTTGTAAATCGTACGTACCATATCCCAAAATAAGGTTGACAATTGGAACGAGATAGATAAACGAGATATGTCATTTGTCGTTGGAGGGAAAAGGAAACGTGATCAGAGGACGCATCTCGAACGACTTATTGCGATTTATAGTAACATTGCAAGTTTGAACTGTCATCGTTTGTCAAAGGGAGAGCCGCTTATAGCGCAGTCAACGAGAGCGAATATAATCATCAAATAAACAAAAATTAAACAACCAACTTCAACCAATTTCTCCAAGATCCTATCATCTGTGGTTTCATCATTGATTTTCTATCATCAAATCCTACTTTCTGAATGCAAATTCTTGTAAATGAATGAAAATTACCAAAAGCGCCATACATGGACCTATAACATTTGAAGAGATCCCTCGATTTCTCAAAAATCCCATCATCAGACCCAAACTTGGTGCCAACGGGACCATCTCGGGATTATACACGTTCGATCACAAAAAAAAATCTGTACACGATTCTCGGAGATATCGGGTAACATACATACAACAAACATACATAAAACAAAAATCAGTCGAATTGAGAACCTCCTCCCTTTTTTGAAGTCGGTTAAAAATAACCACATTGTAATGTATTTTATTCCGGCCATTTTTCCGCAACTCTATATCAAACGTGCCTATTTTGCCTAGTCCCAACGCTGGCCCACTACTTGTTCGGAACTTCACATACACCCTTGAATTTCTTCACTATGCATTAACAGCTTATGAGCCTCGTTGATTAGAGTACCTTATAAGTCGCAGAGATATGAAATAAATAAACTACACGCTCAGAGCTATAAATACAGATCAACGTTTATGCTCACAGACATTACGCGAATCAGAAAATACGTTGTTACGTATTTATTTTACCGTTTATAACGTTTGTAACATCATCATATCAGCCGAGAGACGTCCACTGCTGAACATAAGCCTCCCCCAAAGATTGTCACAATTACCTGTCCTGCGTACCGTTATATTCAGCGGACTGCTGCGACCTTGATCTTCAAATAGCATCGAAATTGCCCGGAATTTAAATTTCTAAAATATATGTATTTTATGGACATTGGTTCCTAATATTATCTATAAAGAGCTGCAAAATAAATCGCACAGGATTATACAAGTAAGTAGCTATATTTTTTTTATTTTCGTAATTGTTGTATAGTGTTGTTCCAAGTTAAAACTTAGATAAACAGTTAAGCAAATGAGTTCAACCGGCAAAAATAACTAGGCACCTATAATCTGAATCATAGGCAAATTAATCTAAAATTAAGATTGACAATCATAACAAATCTGCATACCATTTTCAACAATTTAAAAACGTGCATTTAAAAGGTGACCCAATACATGGTAACCATAGGAACGAAGGACAAGACGATGTTGATCGACCTTTAAGTATTTCCATAAATATACAAGTTACAAAGGTTATTTAAGAAACATAGAAAGACAAAAAACACATGAAATTCCTAAACAAGTTATAAAGTAATGTTATTTATTACATTAAGATTTCATAGAAGTTTATAGCCAAATATTATAATAAAGAAAAGAGGGATACGAAAATTTCCGATTCAAATAGAATGGAATCTCATTACTTCCGAATCGAGTTTTATCATAATATTAATGCATCCAGCTAGAGGCGATCGTTTAAGCATATTAGGCGATTAATCTTCTTGGAGTGGTTCTTCATCGAACCAATGGAATTCGATTCGGATTCGACTATTTCTGTGATTGATGGCATTTCTGGTAAGACTAGCCGCAGGGTATTTGCTGTTTTTATGTAATCTATTTTATATCTGGTGACACCAATAAATACTTACCAACTAAACGATGAAGCAGGACAGCACTACCTTCGCGTGTTCCGAAGGGATTTTTAAGTAGAAAACCCTTCGGATTTGAGTAAGTGACGGAAGACTCTGGCTACAACGGCGACATACGATGAAGCAGGACAGCAGTACTAAGTACATTCGAGTGTTCCGAAGGGTTTCCTAAGTCCAAGCGAAGTGTAATTGGACGTAATTATGCAAAAGGGAACCAACCCACATGATTTTTTCATTCTAATTAACACTTTAAATCACAAGAAACAAAGCCAATCTTCAAAAAATTAAAGATTCGTGTGCATTGGTTCCCTTTTGCATAATTACGTCCAATTCCAGTTGGCTTAAAACCTTATCGAAATATAATAATTTAGCAAACAGACGTACCCTACCCAACAATGCCTACTTATTTTACACACCTGTGTACCGCGTCACGTAGCGTATGAGATACGTGACGCCAAGCGTTCTATTTATGAATTAAATTGTATGCATTGTTTCCTATTGTCTTATAAACGGATGAGCATAAATACGTACTACCAGCCCTTATTCATAAACACCTCTACGTCTCGACAATTTGTCTCTGTGACCAGTGGCGTAACTATCCCTTCTGGGGCATGTAGCAAATTATTTTGATGGGGCCCTATCAGTAAAAATCGTCACATTGTACTCAGTTTAATTTTAAATTTAAATTCACTGCCTCTTGGGCCGGGGCCCTCTTGGGTCGGGGGCCCGTGGCATTTTGCCAGTCCTGCCACCCTATTGTTACGACACTGTCTGTCACTCTAATGATGCCTTCGTTGGTGTAACAGAGACAAATCCTCGAAATTCCCGAACTTCGGAGTTCATGATAGTCCAAAAGACGAACGAATCTATTAGTAATTGATACCCATTTTTACCCTTTCTGAAGGAAATCGTGAAAAAATCGCAGCACTTAATTTACAGAGACTCGGACGGATAGTTTTATAACGAGGTGATAATGGACAAATGAATGACTCACAAAGGCGCCGGTAATCAGAAGTCAGGCGCGAGGCGACTTAGATCGATTGTGCGCTGACCGGAGCGAAAACATTAGGGTTGCCACGTAAGGTACGAAAAATAGTGATACAAATTGTGGAACAATAGTAGATTGTGTCACAAGGGATCAAAATGGTATATTTCCGGCGTGGGTGTATATTGAATCCTGAATGGAGCGACGGATTCAACAATTCGACGGTGGAAAGGAGAAACCTGTTAAGCGACATTTTGGTAATTGTCCAGGAGAGCGTTTTAAAGTTTTATTTTTAGGAAAAAAAATCGTATCACTTTCTGTGGCCGCTTTAGAGACTTGTGTTCTTTGAACGTATTTTGTCAAATTGTCATATCTATGAAATAGTAATAACGTTATTTCAATAAACTTGGAACCTTCTGAAATAAACGTCGCTTAATTGATATTGACCTAAGAATTCTCCGAAACGAGCCTTTAAGCGACCCTACGGTTTATAAATAAAATTATTTTAGTCAGAAAAGTGTCGCTTACAGGGCAAGGTAATTTGTATGACATGCAATTAACCGACAACAGTAGCACTTGAAAAAAAAAACTTAAGCGACTATGTATATAAATGTGTATGCTTAAGTGACACTGTCTAAATTTTAGCCAATAATTGCGTCGCTTAACATCACTGTCTTTAAATTTGACCATTATTTCATTATACCTTAAGCGACATTGAAGTCGTCAGATCTCAGTATTACTTGGCTTAAACGACGCAGAAAAAAAAGCCGGTTCCGTCGATATATAAAACTCATTTTTGACCAAAATGTCGCTTAAAGGGTTTCTCCTTTCCACCGTCGAATTGAATCCCGACCGTAGGGAGGGATTCTAAAGTAGAATCCTGAGCGTAATGAAGGATTCAAGCGTTAAAGCCCAAGACGAAATAATTTTGATACCGTGTGAGACATATATTGCTTTTCACTTATGAGAAAAATAAAAGATATATCACATACTTAATATTTTTGCACATAATAGATTCTGAAGAAATTTTTATCAATTATGAACGTACTTTTTTCATATTTCATTGTATTTTTTTAGGCTGGCAATAGAAAGTCCTTGAACAGAAAAGTGCCACTTTGATCCCTCCCAGCAGGGAAGAAAAGGTCCGTATTCGAATAGGTGGTGTGAAATAGTAGTTTGTGTCACAAGTAGTGATGTCGTTCCTGGTAACTTATCCAACACCGTATGGGGAATACCAAATGGAAACTTTCCCCATAGTCATCATTATCATCATTTCAGCCATTTATCGCCCACTGCTGAGCATAGGCCTCTCTTCTAGCACGCCACTCATCTCGGTCCTGAGCCAATCTAACCCGAATCCCCGACCCATCACTAGTCTACTAGTCACAAGGGATCAAAATGATATATTTTATAGAATGTCCTAGAACAGTCCTAGAAAGTGTCAATTGTTTCCTCCTAGCACGGAAGAAAATACTCGTATTTGAATAGGTGGTGTGAAATAGTTATTTGTGTTACAAGAGTTCCAATTTTTTCCGGCGAGGGCGTATATTGAATCCCGAATGACTGTTTTTTTTCACCCTTTCGACGCCACGTCAAATATCAAAGCTGTCACTCAGACGCCACATCCACTATGTAAGTGTCAAACCCAAATTTGAACTTTACGCATATGCGTATTAGTCTACCTATATATTTCTCTACGGACCGTGACTTATAAATCTTTGGCGTTGAGCCGGCGGTGCCGATATATCAGTTGTTGGCGGTCAAAAGGTTAAGTCGTAACCTTGTTATGTAAATAAATTATTATTATTAGATGCCATTTAACTTTAAAAGGGTCGAGCGATCTTGCAAGCTACTATCATGATTAGTGGAAAACTGTGAAAAACATCAAAGTTTTGTCAATTTTAATGCTATTAAACTGTAAATTTAAAGGTGACGCTGGAAAATGTAACCATGACAACGAGTGACATAAAATAGTCAAAGTCAAAAACATTTATTGCAAGTCACATTACAGTTTAAAAGATGGAATTAAGACTAGGTATACATGTGACGCCCTGCAAGGGTACAGCAACATAGTTGAATAGATTAATTTACTTATAACATAGTTTTTACTTATATCTACTTACTGCATTATAGTACATTGTGCATCAAGGTAAGTAGGTACGGAATTGGAATTACTAACGAGAGTGTTAGAAGCCCGACGCCATTATAAAAACACTTGCTGTCTACGCGCGCCATTGCTTGCGTGCATAGCGGGAGTAATAGAAAAGTGAAATTCCCTAGGGGAGTAATAGAAATGTCAGTACCTCATTTAATAATACTTTTCTTAAAACTTATTTTTTTGCCGGCAAGTGTGATGAAAAACATTGTATTCATCACGGTCGGTAAACGGAAACCTAACTGCCTACGGCGTCGGCCTTCTAACGCTCTCGTTAGTAATTCCGTACTTACCTCCCTTGATGCACAATGTACTACTTATTTACCCATGAATCATTTTAGTCTTCAAGGTTTGAGAAAGTTCGTATTGTATCAATAGTGTCAACCCTAAGCGTCCTTCGAGAGAAAAATACAAATCGCCATGTTGTTAATGTTGCCGCCTCTAATCGGTCTAGCGCAGAATCGCCCTGGGATTCCATCTAGGATTCTGCACACTCACCGTATTTCCTTTCAACACTTTACCATAAATCGTAGTTTTTCGGTTGAGTTTCTATCGTTTTTCCTATTAAGGGTTATAACTCGGAAATATACATAGTAGGGTGTCTCATTTTTATAGGGTTTATTTGTAGGGTGTATATTTGACTTCGCTTTTCTTCTTGGTTCTACAACTTTACAGAGCCCATATTATTATATCAAAAATCAGGGAAATCGGTCAATATTTAGAGGTTGCGCTGTGCGGCAACTTTTGTCTGAAAAAAATAATATGGGGGTAGAGAGAGTGGACAGAAACTTTAATTTTTGTGCAGTAAGAAGTGGAAAAGTAATTAGGTTGCGTAGTTTTTGTATTGAACTATCCGGCGCTACCTCTAAACAATGTCCAATTCAATTTCAATTTGGTGTACATACGTTTAAGATATGTTGGACTGAAAAACCGAACGAAGTCAGACAAAATGTAGCAATTTTTTTTTTCATACAAATGTGAAACATCCTACTACATAGTATAAAACAAAGAGCTCGTTGACGAACTCAGCGTCGAATGTGTGAATAAGAGTAGCATAGCTGAAAGTGCGTGATTATGAAATAATGAATGTTTGTAGGTTTGTTTACATTTCTTTACTCTAAACTGACGAATAGTATAGTCGCCAAAATTGCTGTATCTTTTTTAAGTGAACTTTGCACGGTGAAAAACATTTCATTTCATATCTTCAAAATTGGCCGTCTGCTTTTGAAGGTGTCTGTAACAAGATCTCTCTAGAAATTGAAGTGAGCTCGCCTCTCGACTATATTGCCAATATTCTTGTACCTAATGCTGTTGTGTGACAATATTTTCATTTTGTAAGGCTTGGAAGTTCGTTACAAATTTATTTTGAAGTATTTTGAGAGCTTGTAAAAGTAAAGTGTTTGGTGTTGATATTATTTCAAGATAATGTTCGTGTGTAAACCGAATGTAAACCTCATTTCAGTGATTTGTATACCATTCGACATTAGAAAACAAAAAATAAATAAACTAACCTAAACCCTTCCATTATTCCATAATCACGTACTTTTAAAAAAATAACCTTGATTCTATTAGTAACTTAACACCTTAAACTTAGAGTTCACATACATTCAATGCTACATATGGAAATTGGGCCCTATTTGTTTATATTTTTTTATTCTACTAATAAATGGTATAATTTGGTCTACGAACAAAGAAAACATGGAAGCCGCACGCCATACTAAATTGCCTTTCAAAAATGGTCCTGAATTTTAGTTGACAAGTGTCACCCCCTCTTCAATTTTTTTTTTATTCGTATGGCACATAACTTGGTCGCTATTAAAGAATTACAAATTAATATCTAAGTTCTCCACCCATCGGGCTGCGTTTTCACTTAACGTTAATAGGTCCAGAGGGTCTCCACTGTATCTCCTTTTTGGGCACTCTTGAACAATGTGATAGATCGACTGTATAGGTGCTCCACAATCGCAATTAGGGGTGTCCCGCCAGTCACATTTGAACATGAACTCTCCGGATCTGCCGTGCCCAGTGCGAAGTCTATTTAATTGACACCATTCCCGTCTCGGGGCTGAAAAACCGCGGGCTTTGTGGGTGGGGTCGTAGCCTGGGTGGGCTCCCTTAGGCAGGTTGGCAGTCCATTCCTCTCTCCATTTGTCCTTGATGTTGAAGCTCCGCTTTTTAAGTTCCTGTGCCGTGCTGTATGGCGGATGTCGGGATTTTAAGCGTTGCCTAGGGGGGTTGGAAAACTCTGCGAAGATTGGCAGTTCCGGGTTAGCAGCAATTTTGTTTGCTTCCTGAAGTAGGGCGTGCTGTCTTCTAAGGTGGGGTGGCGGTATATGGCTCAGAGTGGGAAGCCATTGGGTTGGAGTGGACTGTAAGGTTCCGGTTATGCAGCGCATGGTTTTCCGTAGCTCCACATCAACCTTCTCCGCATGCGCACTATTGAGCCACACAGGTGCGCAATATTCACCGGCGGAATAAACCAAACTGAGGCCTGTCGTCCGGAGCACGTCAGCGCTGGCTCCCCATGATGTTCCAGTCAGTTTATGCAGGATGTTGTTGCGGGTCCCTAGTTTCTTGCTCAGTTTACTAAGATGGGAGCAATATGTGAGCGAGCGGTCTAGGGTAACCCCGAGATATTTTGGCTGGGGGTTGTGTACGAGAGTTCTGCCGTCAAAATCGACTGAGGGATTATATGAAGCCTGTTTATTATTTAGGTGGAAAGAAGAGATTTCTGTTTTGCCGGCATTTGGCACCAGTTTCCACTTTCTAAAGTAATCGTTTAGCAGTTTCAAGTCTATTGTAAGTTGTGTTTCCGAAACTTCAAAAGTGCTATGTTGGTGGGTCAAAGCTATATCGTCGGCGTACACAAATTTTCTGGATACAGTCTCAGGGAGATCATGTGTGTTATCAACCTATAAAAACTCAAACCGCCATTTAAAAATAGTTGTGATTGGTCCATCAAAGTTTTAATTGTCTATATTCTACAATGTTTGTCAAAGATGTCGCGCCGAAATATGCGCGGTGTTAAGGTCCTGCCCATCTTGGTACAATTGAACAATTGCTTTTGGGATGCATTTTTGAGCTGGAGTTAGATGTCCATGTTATATATGGTTGCAGAATTTGGTGCATGCTGAAAAATTACCATCGCCCATGGCCGAAATCACAGAACAGAAAAAACAAATGTTTTTATTATTCCGTGGCCGAAATCGTCGGCTTACAAACAAAACCCACTATTAAAACAACCATCACTGTTAGCAACCTCGTATGCCACTATTATATGAAAACGGACATACGAGCTTTATTTCAAGTACCAAGGTATTTGTTACTTAGTGAGTTATAGGTATGGTTGTCATCCAACGAAACACTATTTCTTGAACTTTTGAAGATCATTCTTCTTCTTCAAGCATCTTTCTTTCTTGGTCTTACCTTCTTAATTGTTGTGGTTGATCGTATTATCAATTCATATTTCATGACATCATGACGAATCCCCACAACCTGAATAGAAATACTCGGATTGAACTGTCTTCATCGACACTTACCTGTAACAAAAATATAACATATTTAAATGAGATCTATGCCGATGCCGTAATATAAAATACTAGGTGTTGCTACGTAGAAATAAATTAACGCTATCTTGGAGAACTATGTAATTTTCCAATCAATCTTAACTATGTCCTTTAAAGATTCAGAATACAGATAATGTTTTATAGTAGGTAATCTTAGACTTAAGATTCTAGCTAGGTATACAATATACCTTGACTTTCTCGAGTCTTACAGATAGTCATTCTTGTGAGTATGAAAGAGATGGCATTATGATTTCAGTAGCCAGTTGGTTCCATAGTTGGCAAGGAGAAAATGTGGACAATATAATTATGTATATCAGTTACGACACGCGTACGAAAGTAAAATTTTATAAATAAATTAATAATAAATAAATATCTTGGGACATCTTACACAAATCAACCTAGTCCCACGGTAAGCTCAATTAAGGCTTGTGATGTGTGTACCAGGCGACGATATATATAATAGATAGATACGTATAGATACTTAGATACATATACACTACACAGGCACGACCAAGGAACAGACATTAGTAATAAATAAATACACAAAGAATGCCCTCGCCGGGATTCGAACCCGGAACCTCCAGCTTCGTAGGCAGGGTCACTACCAACTAGGCTACAGAGGCTGAAAATGGTATCAGTAATAATATATGATGAAGCGCAACAAAAAGATAGACGGAGCTACCTTAGCATTTATTTTTAAGTGGGAGTAGCCTAGACTTTCTAACATAAACTGGTGTTTACATGAAATAGCATGCAGCGCACCGCATGCAGTCTTGTCAGCTGTCCGCGAGTCATGCACTTGCAATACAGTGCATAAACTCTGTCCTTTTCCTTACTATGATGTGTACTTATCACATGTTAATAAGTAACTTTTATGTTAGCGTTTACTTGACACGTAAAGTCTATTATATGTATGGTCATCATATATATACAGTGTGTTACCATGATGCAGGCTTTTATTTGAACCGAGGATTGAGATGCAGATTCTTAGCCAAACCAAGTGCATTATTTGTTTAAAAATCCTAATTTTAAAAGTAATTAACTTTCTAAGAAAAGTTAATTGAGAAGCAATGTACTTCAAAATAAATCGTTAATTGGCACTTGACAATGACAGATCGCAGCCACTCGCAACGTTTGACAACTAAGCAGTACACGCGTTACATTGATCGTTCGAACGAAATTAAAATAATTGTTCAGTTAATTTAAATATTTGTCAACTCTTAATACTCGAAAACGATTTCCAGTAATGCGTATTATTACCTATTTTCGTAAAAGCCTGGCTCATGGTAACACACTGTATATATATATGATGACCATACAGGGTACCATACTGATGATGATGATAGCAGTGGCTATTAACTATACGTATAGACGCATAACGTAGTACGCAGGACGTAGGCCTCTCCTATTAACTATGCGTATAGACGCATTAGGAGGTATATGCCCATAATCGCCACGCTGGGCAAGCGGATTGGCAATCGCAGTAATGTGTCCACTATGATGACGCTGCTGCCCATCATCAATATTTTGTCAAATAACGGGCAGTGACACTTCAATCCCTTAGTCGACTCTTACGACACTCGAAGGAGTTGGGGTGGTGACAAGTGTATTCTTACTGCCGTCACCACGTAAACGTTATACTTGCCAACTTATGGTACGGCTATTGGTAGAGCTAAGCGTAAAAACCGACCTTCTTGCACTAGCACGTAAAAAAGCACTATCTGTACTGAAAATTACTTTTTTATGTTAGCGTTTACTTGATACGTAATAGTACATTGTGCATCAAGAAAGGTATGTACGGAATTACTAACGAGAGTGTTAGAAGCCCGACGCCGTAGGCGGAGAGCTTTTAATGATTCGAGTTAGTATCCCGCTTACCGACCGTGATGCATACAATGTTTTTCATCACACTTGCCGACAAAATAATAAGTTTTAAGACAAAATATTATTAAAAGATTTGTTTCCCAGCTCGTGGCAAGGACTGCAAGTTACACAATGCACAAGCCACGTTACATGTCAAGGAATAGGATACGAGAAATTTTGCTTGAATTTCCGCGAAACTAGTTTGTCTTGGGATAGAGTTTTCTAAGTTAACTCACGAAAATAGCAAGTAGGTATATCATCCTTTATGTAAAGGGCCAAACTTCACTAAATACAGATACAGACGCTGACACTAATAAATATGGTCGCGATCATGGATAAAAAATATGTTGTGTATAGTTCGTGTTTTATAATTGTATTTTTTTTAATCTTTTGTCTTTGTTTTCTTATACTATTTTTTTTCTCTCTGTTTTGTGTGTTATCTTTAGTGGCATCACCAAATGGGCCTTACGGAAGACCAGCGCTGGCTTTCGGGCTAGCGCTACGCTGAGTTGGGTCCATTTCGTGATGCACCGACTATTCTTTGTTAATTATTTTATTTTTATTATTATGAAATAACAGTATTAACTGAATTGTACTATTTAGAAGAGACGCAGTGTATAATAGTAGTTTATGCAACTGTGATATCGTTGTTGAGATTGCCAATAACCACATGTGTAAATAGCATCATCATGCAATGCAATTTGAATTGATTTTTCAGTTCCTGAAACTTTGCAGATAACGGAATTTGCAATCTCAACGACGATATAAGGATTCAATTGTGAGAATGTGTCATTGGCATAGGAGTAAGAATTTTTTGTTCACACACGTTGTGTCACCGGCGTCAAACGTAGCAATAAGCTTGTAACACAAAAAATGTACAGTCCTTCATACATAAATGATACGCAGGTCGTTGACCCCACTGCCGCCCATAGAACGAGTATACGTGATAAATAATTAACGCGCCGCTTGCCCGGCACACGTTTTACTAATTCAAAAATTGCTCTGTAAACTGTAGCCATACCATGACTTAGCTAGTAATGTAACGTTAGGTTTTACTCGATACGTAAAGCGGGCCATCGTGCTCGCTTTAATATGTCAGGGCGCGCGCGATAGACTGCATTCCGTATCGAGTAAAACCTAACGTATCCTTTACTTTCCAACTCATAGTACGGCTACGGGTCGGTGTAACGTGCTTGAGCTGTTTTTAATGTTATGAAGAAACATTTTTTAAATTGTGTTTAAGCACTGTAAACTTCTATTGTTGACTTAGCAAACTGGCTGGCTTGAAACTGATGTCAACCTCACTCTGGTATAGGTATGCATCTAATTCATGAGAACGCTTTTGTGACGTTAATAATATTTTTTAAAGATCATATTCAGTTCTTTTTTTACACAAAGCTTAGATAATTGATTTATTTGTATTGTCGGGTACAGTCTCATCACGTCTTAACTGAGTGACAGCTCCTGGCTGACAGCTCTTGTCAAGACTGTCACTTTACGCGGGAACGCGACTCACTTAGACCTTCTGCCAAGCGGCGCGGTCATGGGACGTTTGCTAATTCGTATCTTTTGTGTAATCCGTGCTAATATCTTGACTTATTTGTGAAAATCTTGATTATAGAGCTTTAATTTGAACATAAAGTGTTTAATTCCCTAAAGTATGATATAAAATGAGATTTTTACCATTGTACATTCTAATTATTGAGCAACTAATATTTAGGCACTGTTTGCAAACGCCATCTTCACGGAGTATCTGACAGAAGTGCTGCTATGCTATTCTCTTATTCACACATTCGACGCTGCGTTCATTAACGAGCTCGACGACGAGACAGCCTGCACTTCGACGTCGAGCGCAGCGCTGCGAAAAACGGCATTCACTAAAGTAGAACAGCTCGTCGTCGAACTGCAGGCGGTAACTCTCGACGCAGTGTAGTTCCAGCTCACGCCGCATTCGTCGCCGAGCGCTAATGTCGTTTAAAGTGCATTAGTGAATACCATTTTTAGGCTCGACGCTGCCGCAGCGCTGACACAGCGCTGATAGCAAGGCCTTAATCCTTAGTGAATAGCACTGCTGAGAGTTTCAGTTGTCGTCACCAAATAATGTAAATTACCAAATCGTCGTTAAAATTGCTAATAACCCACTGTGTATATTCATAATGTGACAAAACAAGACTGTAAGCACATGTAATTTGAATTGATTTTTCACTTCCTGAAATTGTGCACATAACGCAATTGGCAATCTCAGCGACGCAATGTGTTCAAATATCATTACAATGAACCTTTGGAGTAATATAAAAATGGATGTGTGAAATTTTGGTCACTTCCTACTTATTCAATCCTGACACGTTAAACCACCGAAACGAATATTAGTGAAATGTAGTCAAACTACTAAAATTTAATTAATACTCAAACTTCTCAAAAGTAAGTACAAAATTAAACTACGCTATTAAAATGTCAGCTGTCAAATTTACACCGGCCATACTACCCGTCAAGATTGAAATGATCTATAACATGTCAACATTAACGATATTAAATAGTCTGCGAATAATAAATCCATGTTAGTTCGAGCAACATTGTATTTGTGTTGTCAATGACACTTGACATGTACACGATAATACCTACACGAAACTAATTTATAACGACACAATAGAATTAGAAGAAAATTTCGTCGGTTGACAACCGGGGTCGCGTTTTATAAAGTTACAATTTACAATTTCGCTTAAAGGTTAGAAAGAGTGGGAAATAGCGAAATTGTAACTTTACGTGTGGTGTACGGCACACGAGACGTTTCGTAAAATTATTGTTCGCCGCTACAGTCAAAAGTTTTTGAAAATAGAAGACGTTATGAATCGGTTCATAAAAGAGGGACAGCTATGGCTAGTTCACATCGCCGCCCTACGATACCGTCGCTTTAATCATGTGCTAGCAAGTTAAAAAAAAAAACAAAATGATGGAGTCATAAAAGCATCTAATGTACCATTATGAATAATTATAAATGACTCTACATTACGCCCAATAACACAACATAAACCGTATTAATTAGTCAGCACAACATAAATAATTGCCCGCAGCGTTGCCAGAGATCGCTCATAACTCCGTCTAAGACTGGCAACATTGTATCTAATACGCCAACAAGACGGAACAACTGATTTACAGACTGTCGAGTATTCGGTGACATAGTCAACCACATACACACACTAGACGCCGCATTAGGGCCAATACATTTTTATCAGCATCATCATCATCTCAGCCATACGACGTCCACTGCTGAACATAGGCCTCCTCTCTGGACCTCCACATGTACCGGTTAGATGCGACCTGCATCCAGCGTGTCCCGGCGACCTTCATAAGGTCGTCTGTCCATCTTTTGGGTGGACGTCCTACGCTGCGTTTGCCTAGCCATGGTCTCCACTCGAGCACTTTTCGACACCATCGATCATCTGCTCTGCGTGCAATGTGGCCTGCCCATTGCCACTTCAGCTTGCTAATCCGGAGGGCCAAAATAAAATAATATAAAAATTTTATACCTACTCTATTTTATCTAATAACGCCCGATGAACCCTAGTTCATCATCATCATATCAGTCGAAAGACGTCTACTGATGAACCCCCAAAGATTGCCACAATGACCGATCCTGCGCCACTCGCATCCAGCGGACTCCTTAGCTGCGACCTGTCATCAGTCCACATTGTGGGGGGCGCATTGTGGGTCCACCTACCCACAATGCGCCTTCTGGTACGTGGCCGCCACTCGAGAACCTTTCCGCCCCAACGGCTATCGGTTCTATACGGACTCCTAGCATAGCCCTCGCCATTGCCCTTTGGAAGACTTCTTATGAGGCACATTGTAAGCTAGGGTTAATTTTATCAAATTTGTTACGGAAATCGTTTAAAAATTAATATATATACATATACACATGCAATATGATTCATGTACGTTCCAACTGGCATATTTCAGGGTTTATCGGTTGAAAACCAAAATTCACTTAAAAAAAGGTCACTACCCTTAACAACCTCGTACGTCAGTCATCATCATCATCATTGGCCTTTGCGTCTTTACAGACGATTTAAGCAGCATCACTTCGAGATCTGCATGTTCTCTCATGGCTAAACAAGCCAATGCGGGAACGACACAGTTTTTGGAAAAATCGACAGGAGAACTGTTCTGAAGATGGTAAAGACGTATTTTCATGTCTCTTAGTTCTCCTGTCGGTCAAGACATCAAACCAGCTTTGGTCGTGTAACGCACGACCTTTCTTTACAAGGTCGCGCCACTTGTCTCTGTTTTCAGCAAGTGTTTCCCAGCTGTTGTAGTCTATTCCAAACGCAGCCATGTCTCGCTTGGCGCAATCTTTGAAGCGCAGCAGTGGTCTTCCAACATCTCGCTTTGCATCTGCAATAGCACCAAGTAACACATGACGTGGCAGTCGTGTTGTGGGCATACGGTGGACGTGCCCCAGCCAACGTAATCTTCTCTGCTTAAGCAGCGCGCTGAGGCTGGGCAACTGAGCGATACTCAGCACCCTTTCATTAGTGACTCTATCTGCCCACGATATGCCGAGAATACAGCGAAGACAACGCATGTAATAAGAGTTTTCTCAAACTTGCTACGGAATGTTAATGTTACTTACTTTAAATTAAACCCGGAAATACTATGTATCCGGTGGCATATGCTAAGATGATATGTAAAGAGATTTCATGTATTTATTTCACACCTAGGACTGCAAACAAACTGTCTTTTGTTTTGAAACGTCAAATTGTGACACTATGTCTTGACATTCAGCCACAGAAAAAAAAAACCAAAGAACTAATGTCTATACCACCAGGTAAAAAAATACCTCAAACAGATTAAAAAAAAATTTGGCGCGAATATTTTTTTTTAATGTTGTACGATACTGTACTATTGGTTTATTTACAAATCAAATAGTATGGTTCGGCGGAATCAGTTCGTTTTATTTCATGGCAAGTTTGAGAAAAGCACTATACAAATCTCGGCGAGAAACAGGGTTACAGGCCGCGTATTCCTATCTGGCCTCAGTTCCTTCGGCCAGATATATCTACTTGGCCTGTAACCCTTCGTTTCCCGTCCTCTATAGTAATGTACTATTAGTCGACGCTCCTGTTTTGCGTAAGATGTCCACGATTCCGATCCGTACAAGAGTATGCTCAAGATGCATGTGGAGAACACGGTCATCTTAGTTTTGATCGTAAGGTGTTTGTTGTCCCATACTCTTGTACGGAGCTTGCCAAACATGGTGGCCGCTTTGCCGATACGAATATTGATCTCCGCTTCAAGCGATAGATTGTTCGACAAAGTCGACCCCAAATAGCAAAACTGGTCGACTACCTCTAAAGAGTTTCCATTTATAGTTATTTGCGGGGGGACAGGGCACCCTTGAGCCAATACAACGGTCTTCTTTGTATTGATGCTCATGGAAAAAAGAGAACACGCATGCGCAAATTTGTCAACCATAATCTGTAGGTCGAGTGATGAGCTTGCAACAAAAGCCGCGTCGTCTGCAAACATTAGGCTGTCTATGTAAATATCTTCGCGATTACGCTTGGATTTCAGGAGAGATAGTATATTATACAATTTCCCGTCACGCCTTGTATGTAGATGGATACCCTGCCTGCACTCGCCGAAAGCTACTTTTAATAAGAGCGAGAAAAAGATGCCAAACAGGGTAGGAGCCAGCACGCAGCCCTGTCGCACACCTCGCCTTACCTCGAAAGACTCAGAAGAATCGCCATCGAAGATGACGGAGCCCATCATACCCTCATGAAAAGATTTAATTAAATCTAACAGTTTTGGAGGGCAGCCAATACGATCAAGAGCTGTGTACAGTCCGTGTCTACTGACGGTGTCGAAGGCCTTGTTGAGGTCGACGAACGCGACAAACAGAGGTGTTTTCTGTTCTCTACACTTTTCTTGAACTTGGCGAAGTGTAAATATCATATCCGTCGTGGAGCGCTGGGAGCGAAAACCACATTGTGCCTCTGGATAAACCCGGTCTGCGAGTTTCTGGAGCTTACTCAGAATCACGCGTCCAAACAACTTCCCGACAATGCTCAATAGAGATATTCCACGGTAATTGTTGCAGTCGCCGCGGTCTCCCTTCCCTTTATATAAGGTGACAATATTGGCATCGCGCCACTCCTGTGGTACGCATCCAGCATCCCAGCACTTACATATCAAACGATGCAATAAAGGCCCTACGCACTTTAGTTTGATTACTTCAGGATACGTACCATCTCCTCCTGCACTTTTCCCCTGTTTCAATTGCTTGGTGGCTCTTTGAAAATCCTCTAATGATGGTGGTTCGTCTAACTCACTCCAAGTGTCCAGTTTTGGCATTAGATGCACGGCTTCAGGTTGTATATCGACTGGTAGTGAGTAGAGTCCGGTGTAGTGTTCTACCCAGCGTTCAAGTTGACGTTTACGATCGGGGATAAAAGATCCATCAACTTCTTTTAGAGGGGCCATCATTTTAGGTGTCGGACCAATGGCACGCTTTATTCCTGCGTAAAGACCTCCGAAATTCCCAATATCTGCACACGCTTGCATATTTTGACACAATTCGGTCCAGTAAGCGTTAGCACATCGCCGTGCGGCACGCTGCAGGTCCGCCTTGGCTTTTGACATGTTATCACGGTGTGCAGGACAAGGGTTGGTACGGAAATTAAACGCAGCTTGCCGTTTTGTGTCGAGTAGAGGCTGAAGCACAGCGATGTTGTCGGTGAACCAATCCTGATTCTTCGCTTTCTGGTAACCGAAAGCATTAGCAGCAGTATCAGTCAAAAGTTTTTTGACTCTGTCCCACTCTTCACTCAAAGGCGCTTCCAAATCCCAGGCAGCGGTCTCTCTTTCTACTAAGCCTTCGAATTTTTGGATCAATCCGTCATAATTGATATTAGAAATATTAATCTTCTTTCTACCAGTTGGCTTGGAGGAGTGAATCTTTTTCGGAGAGATAGCAATGCGCGCCGCTACCAAGGAGTGGTCTGTGTCACATTCAGCGCTATGAAAGGATCGCGTGTGAAGCGTTTCGCGTAGATCTTTCTTTCTGGTGAGAACTAGGTCTAACTGATGCCAATGACCAGAGCGCGGATGTCTCCATGACACTTTATGAGCGAGTTTGCCTTTAAAATAGGTGTTAGTAACACAAAGCTGGTAATTGGAACAGAGCTCAAGGAGACGCTGGCCATTCTCGTTTAAGTTCCCGATGCCATAGTTACCAAGGCAGTCAGGCCACGCAGAGTTCATTTGACCGACACGGGCATTGAAGTCGCCCAGAACAAACAAACGATCACCAGGTTTAACTTTGCTAATTACCTCTGCAAGCTGACTGTAAAACGAATCTTTCGCTTCTGGAGATGACGATAGTGTAGGAGCGTATGCGCTAATAAGCGTGATGTAGCCACTTTCACTATTCAGTCGCATTGTCATGAGGCGTTCCGAGAAACCTATTGGAATCTCAATGGCAGACAGAAGATCGTTGCGTACTGCAAAACCGACACCATGGTGCCGAACAGATTCAGTGGCCAATCCTTTCCAGAAGAAAGTGTAATTCGTCTCACGGAGGGATCCCTCATCAGGGAGTCTTGTTTCTTGAAGAGCTGCGATAGCTATGTTTAACCTATCCAGCTCTTTATCAACTACTGCAGTTTTGCGTAGGTCTTGTGTGCAGTCTCCTGAACCTCCGTAGGTGATGGGGAGGCCTGTCCTCATAGTACGGACATTCCATGTCGCTATGCGCATGGAAAAGCGTTTAGTTTTGGTTTTAATATTCTGGTCTTTAAACGCAGGTGCAGCAAATAACGGTACTAGTTGCCTAACTAATGTTAGTGCTCCCTACACCCATCAGGAACAAACAGCACCGAGACGGATCAGTACCTTAATGACCGGGGGCTGCCCAGTTTAAGCGGGCGGTAACTGATCAGTGGGTCTGCGATGGACCCTCCCACTGTCGAAAGTGACCCCTAGCGCAAGCACTTACGCCTATATGTGCGAGCTTATCACTGGTAACTGCCACTTTCCGTGTTGTTTTCCGCTCAGCTAAGCTGACGCGGGTGAAGTGCCCTCTCCACGGACGCTGCTACGCCTGGGACGCATTAAGGAAACACAAGGTTGCCCAAGACCTGTGCCACCCTCTCGACCTTTCCGACTGAATCCCCAGGAACGACAAGTCGATACGTAGGGCGCCGGATCAGCTGCAGAAGTCTGCCGCTTGTTCGGGTTGGACCCTACTTGCGCCTAACGGAGACTTCATTCCGGGTTCTTGTTCGGCGAAACCATAACCTAGAAGGGTAGCAAACCAATGCTTTGAAGCCCTTCTCGCCAGGTAAAAGAGAAGGAACTGAGAAGAGGAGAAGTGTGAGGTAGGGAAGGAAGGTAAGAAGGATGTTACTGCTTTGGAATACTAGGACAGGCAGTAACAGCTCGGGAAGCCGGGGTCGCATACCCGTGTACTCGTACGTCAGTATTGAATCAGAATTGTGATTTCTAGGTGGCTTATATGCTCCATCGTCTATTGGAGGATATCTGTGGGTGACATACTAAACTGATTTACTGCGACTGGACATTGGAATGAATCTGTGGCTCCAATGAAGAAGCACAAGTCCTATACAAATTGTATGGCACTTATATTCTTTTTCATTTGAAGTACTTTGAATATGAATCTTGATTTGCGGACTACGAATACGAATTAACCGAACACTTTGGATCTGTTTTTGTTTTTCGGTATAGGTATTTAAATATTACGGTGTATCGTGTATCCGTCCCTTTAGACTCAATGACTGTTCGGAAAATAAAGGCATGTGTGATGTATGGACGTGCCTCACCGACTATAGAGAATAAGACTGATGAATTATTTAATAGTACATTACATCAGAGGCCGGGAAAACGAGGATTTCCGGCCAAGTTGGTATATAGATAACGATAGGTAACGGCCGGGAATCCGTTTTCACGCCGAGGTATGTATAGTGCTTTTCTCAAACATATAAAGAAATACAAAAAAATAATAATGAAAATGTTGTCGAAATAAAAAAAAGTTTCTTTGCAGGCCTAGGCCTGAAAAGTGTTATGAAATTTCATTTCTATCCCAGTGAGTTAATGCGCCTTAAAAGCGATACTTCCGACTCTATTTTAAGGTACGTAAAGACAATATTTCATTGCATGTTTGAGAAAAATAAATTATTTCACATTATGCACGACAGAAAAAAAGATTACTAAAATGTAGATTCAAATAATTTAACTAATACATCCTAATACGATAAAAATAAAATGAAATACATTTATCACTATTATCGTTAAAACTGAGATTTTACGTAGCTATACCGGAAGTCATTAATATTTAATGTAAAAGTATAATCGTATACGTATATCAAAATAAATATATCAATAAATTGAACATAGGCATCAGCCGCGAAAGCTGAGTACGTGGGTTCGATCCCCAGCTCGGACATAGGTGATCTTGGTCGTTTTTCTTTGGTATATGACATCTAATATTTATAATTTATATCAATAAATCTTAATACACCTACAGAAGCTATCATAAATGCTTATAACTGGAAGGTGAAATGCATTTATAACAAGAAATATAGTAGCATCCGTTTGAAAATATAAAATGGCCGAACGTTGGAAAAGAAAGGTGTTAAATGTAAATATATCATTTATTAATATTAAAATATTGAGCGAATCGGGTTACTTACGTAATTCAAGACCATCATTGCTCAACAGTATTTGTCACGTGCACGTACAAGTCGAGCTTTGACCGAGGGTACTCCAGATGAGGATCCTCTCAATGGATCGAACATGTCGACTGTTGAGGAATCGTCGACTTAAAATACGCCAGAAATCCGATTCACGAAGTATTTTAATGTGATCGAGACTCGCGTCAGTTTTTTTTATATTGGTATATCGAAGTTTGCCTATGCTCTGCATAAACTTGCTCAGCAAGCAAGTCCTGACGCCGTGTTGACTGCCTATCATGGATTTGTGGCATCGACGTAGACTTATACACTGATGTGTCAACAGTACTTTCGAATCCCAGTCTAATCGCGGTTTGATAATACACGACATCACAAGCTTTAATTGACCTTACCGTAGGACTAGGTCGATACATGTAAGATGTCTCAAGAATCTCAAGATATTTATTATTTATCTAAGTAAAATAAAGAAAATACGTAGATATCCAATATTCTTAATTCAACACATCTCGCAGACATTAATTACAAAGCCCATCGGAGCAACATAGGCCGAAAGTAAACACAGAAATACAAGAAATCTTGAGACATAGGTATCCTCGGGCAATAACGGAATATGCCCAGTTATGAACCGAAATAACAATAGGGTCGACACCGAAACTGCCAATAAGGATCGAGGATTCAGAACATCTAGATATGTTAATGTACGTAATATTACATCAAAGTGTCTAATATTGTATTAATAATAGATCTTTAGTATAATTTGATAGCATTGTTACGGGATTGTCGAAAGTGAGGATTGCTATAAAAATAAGTACCTTATTATACGCAAATTCACAGTAAAATAAATATAGACCCTTTGTGTGAAGTGAACCTAAAATACAATTTAGATTTTATTATTCCGTGAAAAACCTTCTTCGAGAAGAATATAACAACATTATTGTCATTCCTAAACACATAATCTAGCAAGTACCTTTTAAAAAATCACACATCATATAATGAGCCCTTTTCAGTCCTATGCGTAATGGATCAGTCCCTCAGACATGAGGCTACGACTCAGAAGAAGAAGAAGAAGTAATGGACTCATTAGGAGGTACCTAATGGTCATAATCGCCACGCGGGGCAAGCGCTTGAGCGATCGCAATAGCGTGTCTGCTATGATGATACTGACATTACTTCAATAAACAAATGGTCAGTGCTACTTCAATCCCTTAGTTTTGGAAGAGTCGAAAAAATTACTAGCGAAGTCTTTCGAAAATTATACCACGCCTTTTTAACTCTCAAAGTCATTAATATATTATACATGTCTCCGGTCACAGCACTAGCCTTAATTGAGTTTGCCGTGGAAACAGATAAATTTGCGTACTACTATTGTCCCATAATTTTTTCTCACCCTGCCGTTTCCATATCTCTTAATTCCCTGAAACCCCACGTAGGGCGCCGAAGGGCAAAACATATTTATACAAAATTAAGATATTACTTTTTATTTCACGGCGGGAATAAAAGGAAATGATCAAATGTAATGAAAGCACGGTTGGTGCTAACAAGGTGATTTTGTCTGAAACTTTTTACCATAAGGCGGCTAAAAGCAATTCACTATTTTCATATTTTGCAATTATGGTCGTTCGTTGTTTTTCGTAACACGTGTGGTGATTTTCGTACGCAACTTCATTTGCCTTTCATAAGGTGGGGTGCAATTTACTATTTCCATATATTGCAATTATGTTCCTCGTCTTTTTCGTAATAGCAGTGGTGGTCGCATTTTAGCGTTTTTCATTGTGGTTATACGATTCACAATCTATGAATGAATACGAGACTGACGACATAATAATCACTACATAAACGTATTGCGAAACCCGAAGACCTAGTGGCCGAGGGGTACAGGCATCAGCCGCGAAAGCTGAGTACGTGGGTTCGATCCCCACCTCGGACAAAGGTGATCTTGGTCACCTTTTTTGGTTGGTTTTTCTTTGGTACAAGTATATGACATCTAATATTTATAATCACTACATAGTTTAAAATAAAGTCACTTTTTCTGTCCTTATGTCCCTTTGTACGCTTAAATCTTTAAAACTACGCAACGGATTTTGATGAGATTTTTTTTATAGGTAGAGTAATTCAAGAGGAAGGTTTTTATGTAGGCATAGTACCCGTGCGAAGCCGGGCGGGTCGCTAGTTGATTATAAAAAGCAAACATCATGATATACAATATCTTCAAATGAATGTTAATGTTATTATATATAGATAAATGAAGACGTTTGACCTCTATGACACATATTTATCCAATGCAGCGATCGCAAGCGGATTTTTTTTAAACCTCGAAATAGTTCAATATTTCAAAATATTTTACACTCTATGTAGTATATGTAGTCAATATTTTATGCAATAAACAACATCGTATTTTTCAATTACTCCATTAACAAAGAAAAATTAGAAATATTTTTTTCGCTAATGGAGTAATCCATTAGCGAAAAAAATAATAAAACGGTTATTTTGTACGGAGAAATAATCGGTACCCGATCAATGATCGAAAACGCCAGTTATCTTGCTAGTAAACAAGTAGGCTGCTACCAACTAGGCTACGGAGATTGACAAATAAATGACTAGCTCTATATTTAATTTAATCCATATAACAAGCCAAGGCATGTTACTCGACGCTCCAAAAACTCCACCTTAAAAAGCTTCGAAAACACAGTTAATTCCACAGGTGACAGCTGTAATCTTTCTAAGAGTACCAGTTCACGGAGTTGACAGCCCTAAGCCGCAATGACAAGCCGAAAGGTCGTATGTCATAATGAAAATAGTACTAAGATAAGACTTATCGGCTTAGCGGGGTAAAGCTGGGTGAGCTATGTTTATTTACCCTTGACGTAACACGACCTAAGGCTTAGTGGAATGAAGGTTTTTTCTCTGATATTTCGTCGGTTTTCAACCAAAACTCACTAAGTAACAAATACCTACGTCAAATAAAGCTCGTATCACAATTCTGAGTCAATACGGATATACGACGTTGCTAAGAGTAGTGACAGTTTCCGTAGTGAGTTTTGGTTGCCATCCGATGTATACAGCTACAGTGTACCTTCTGTAAAGTCATCTCCTCTATAAGAATGTTCCAGAAAGGCGTATTGTAGGTAGCCAGTTACTGATGACTATAGGGTAGTTTCTTAGTTTTTACAATTTTGTAGGGTTTTCGAGTCAATAACCAGATGACCTATGGTCCAGATGGTCAATAACACACTGATGACCATCAACCAAGTAATCAGGTAACCCGTTTTCTTATACTCTAACACCATGTACAGCAGCGGCATATTTAGTTTGACATGAAATTTAAAAAAATTACCTATGCAGTAAAATAAAACATTTTACAGATACTGATGGGATTTATAATATATTGGAGCCGTATGAAAATGACGAATCGAATCAATGAAGTATATTTACAAAATAACTTAGAACAAAATTTGATGCAGAATTCGGCAGCTCCGGTTAACTTCTGAACTTTGTGAACTAATGATTAAATATACACTAAAATCTCAGTTTCATTGTGGGTAAGATTTGCTTTGAGTGTTTTCAAATAAGAGAATAAAAAGTGGTATTATGTGATGCCCCATTCCACATGATGTAATTTACATGTAAATATGGCTGTAATGATGATACGATCATTGTTTACATAAAGACAAGTTTCTCTAAATATTCGAATGAATCCCTACATGAATGAATACCTCCGGATTAGCAAGCTCAAGTGGTAATGGGTAACATTGGCCGCAAAGCATATGGCCGATGAGGTCGAAAAGTGCTCAAGACTTTGGCAAACGCGATGTAGGACGTCGATCGACGAGATGGACAGACGATCTTATGAAGGCCGTCAGGAGACGCTGCAGTGTTATTCACTAAGAAAACCGCCTTGCTGTCAGCGCTGTGTCAGCGCTGCGGCAGCGTCGAGCCTAAAAATGGTATTCAATAATGTACTTTAAACGACACTAGTGCTCGGCGACGAATGCGGCGTGAGCTGGAACTACACTGCGTCGAGAGTTTGACGTTTAATGTACGAACTTCGTATTCTCTAACGAAAAACAGCGACGAACTCGCCTACAACCTTGCTCACAGCCTCGATTCCTAATGTCAAATAAAACAGCTAGGATTTTAGACAGGGCTGTCTCGACGTCGAGCTCGTTGACGAACGCAGCGTCGAATGTGTGAATAAGAGAATAGCATAGCTGGATGCAGGTCTTTTTCAACTGGTGTATATATATGGAGGTCCAAAGAGGAAGCCTATGTTCAGCAGTGGACGTATTATGGCTGAAATGATGATGAATCCCTGCATAACTACAAATAGAAATATGATAGATATTTTTCCGCTACTGTAGGTAACATTACAGAAGCTAAAAGCCCTAAACATGATGTATAGACACCTCGTGACGTCACAAACCTCGACCCTCACGTGAACAAGCACATTCCGCGAGCCCAGAGAGCCAACAAACGATCCGTATTAGTAGGTGACGGGGCGATTTTTGGACAACGCCGTAGTGAATGCAGAAAAGTATTATCAAACCGCGATTATAATGGGATTCGAAAGTACTGTAGACACGACAGTGCATAAGTAAATCTAGGATATATTCATAGTTATATTCATGCATTCATTGTTTAACACTTTCATTGCGGACGAGTGCTACGCGTTACGCTCGTAGCCGATCCCGGATTTTCCGCTTTGAAGTGAAAATAGACCTCCCACAGAGAACTCCCCTCGAGAGTTCCCCGCGCTTAAAGTGTTAAGCGCACAGACTTCAAACAATAATTAATCACTAACTACATCTACTAACAACTCTTTTCTTGTTAAATGTTGTGTCAACAGTATCAAAACCACGCCTTATCTAAATAATTTGCTACTGTAATAATGTTATTCTTGTCATAAAATTAAATAATATTTTATAACAAACGCAGCAGCCTTACCGCGAAGGTATCAGCAAATTTCGAGCAGTTGTTTCTGTCACTCTAATGACGCTCAATAAAGCTCACTATTTCACAGCATAACGGCACAAACGTGAAACCCCTCTACGCTACTAGCGCCATAGCACAATCCTTTTACAATTAACACTTTCATTGTGGACGAAAGCTACGCGCTACGCTCGTAGCTGATCCCGTGATTTTTCCGCTTTGTAGCGAAAATGGACCTCCCACAGAGAACTCCCCTCGGGAGTTCCTCGCGCTCAAAGTGTTAAATAAATATCTTGGCACATGTTGCACAAATCGACCTAGTCCCGGTAAGTTCACTTAAGACTTGTGATGTGGTTACCAAGCAAAGGTATATGTAATAGATATATTATACTTAAATAAATCCATGACCAAGACAACTATTTGTGATAAATAATTACTGAAATAATGCCCTAGCTGGGATTCGAATACGAAACTTCCAGCTTCGCAGGCAGGGTCACTACCTACTAGGCTACGGAGGCTGACAATATAGATACACTCCGTATTGTCTTTAAGATAAAACACAAAGGATTTATAAACATTACGAACTAGGATTCGGCGGCTCACAAAATGTTCTACTTTTCTCACTACACTACCAACCCGTCAAGTATCGAACGATATTTATGAAACCCCGTTGGCTCGTGTTACAAATGGACCGAGCGTCCCCTTAACACGAAAACTATGCGTTGTCTCCCCTTAACATAATTTATATGTGGAAAAGGAATGTAAAACGATAGACTGCGAAATAAATTGCGGGTCGCGCTCGGTGTGAAATACTTAAGTTATAAGGAATACAAAAGAGTTTCAGAAAGGGAGTACGGAAAACTATTGAACTTTTAAGTCAATTACTTATCCGAAGACATACATAACTGTAATAAAAACCGGCCAAGAGCAAAAATACTGAATTTAGAAACAAAGTTTTGTTTTAAGACTCTTATTCATTATAAAAGACCTATTCAATGATAGTTTTACAGCAAGTAAAAAAAAATCATCCCCACTTCACTAGTTGGGGAATGGGGAGGTACCCGAAAATATTTTTTTTTCTAGTTTTTATCATACCACTTTGTTAGCATGGTTGATATGTATACCTGTACCAAATTGCAGATTTCTAGTATTAACGGCCACTGCTATGCTGCGGACAGACGGACATGGAGAAACTATAAGGGTTCCGTTTTTGCCATTTTGGCTACGGAACCCTAAAAAGAGGGCTTATAAGCAAGATAGCGGCAATTTGGAAAACGTTAAATATTGAAGGTTTTCGTTGCGTCAAGTAGCCAATTATGGCCCGTGAGTTCCGAGACCAAGTCAATTTGGATTAAGCCAACTATGTGCCGGTTCAAATGCAATATTTGATCCGTAAAACTAAATAAAACAGAGGTATCAAACGGTTAGTTTTCGGTCCGTTCGTCCGCTAACCGTTTTACGAGACGCGCGGTACATTAACTGTGTTTTTATTGTTCGTCTAAATGTTTATAGCTTGTGTAAACGATAGTGTCGTTGCAGCAAAAATAAATGATACAAAAAAAGCGTTTTGACCACTAATTGCATACAGCTCTATATGAGGAATGGATTTTCAAGAGCTTATTTCCACTCTGCCAGCAAGGGTTATTTTTCATATGTTTTCATACGAGAAATAATCTCTTTACAAGACAATGTGGAAATAAGTCGTTTTGAAAATGAACATGTGATTTTAAGAAGTAGTAGGCGACCATAGGCTACGGTAGATGCTAACCATCATCTAAGCCGTATCCTTTCGTTGGTTTAATCGCTATGTAGGTATCATCGCCCACACTGCTAGCTATACATCGGCAGACTTCATGCCATTTGTAATATGGTCCACCGATGTACATACGAGTATACTTAGGTGTTTCTGTTACTGCCAAAGACATAGCTACAGTCGAAGACAAAATAAGGGGTATACAAAAACGTTCAAAAATATGTCCCAGTGCAGTCTAATTCTGTGTAATAAGAACGTCGTAACATATTTATGAACGGATTCTTTCGATACTTATTTTTGCACTTGACTGTATTACGACTTTTAGTAATGCTTTATGGCATTCGCCAATAAATCCCACCAAAAGTACTGTATCTGCAAACGGCATTCCTAAAACTCCTAATGGAGTCTCTAAATTGTGCACTTTTGCATGGTACCGCTGCACAACGGTTAGGGAACAAAAAAATGTCGCAAACAGCCAAACTGTACAATCTGACATCACAAACTTATCATTGCAGACAGCCAAACCGTCCTCTCTCGTCTCCTGAAACAAACTCCAAGCAAAAAACAAATGATGACGTCGCATCAATCAGCAAATTTAAGTTGGACGAGTCTCGTGGGGACGTATTCTCAGATCGCACGATAATTAGCCACGCCCATCATCTGCAGAGGAGACGGGGGTTGATTAATTGTCTTATTTTTTCGGTAGAAAACTCGGTTAAATTCTTGATTGAGCGATCTTTGAGTCTGTGCTTCGTTGATCGGAGTATTACTTGGGGTTACTTAGTCGAAAGCTCAGACATCCAGTATACATGAGGCCAGGGAGGTCGGAGCCGGTTCGATAGCTAATACTCCAATATGTCCGTTATTCACATATTCAATTTTAGAATACCATGTAGGTAATTAAGCGTATTCGTACGGTTACTAAAGGTGACTCCACGAAACCAACGAATCACGTTTTGTGTTGCGATTGAATTTCGTAGAGGGTTAGAACAGCGAATGCTCGTTTGGTCTGCATGCACCTTAATTACCATCACGAGCGCTGTATGCATGTTGGCTACCGTAGTAATATAAAAAAAGTTATATTTCCGACTCAACATGGAAAATAATTAGATTAAATAAACTACGAATATTAGATTTCAAACAAAAAAAAACAAGACCTAGTTTACCAACGTACGAAGTATAATTCGAAAATTTAGACTAAATTACTTGGGCCCCTAAGGCACTGGTCTCCGCGAGCTACTAAGCTATGAACTATAGGCTATAAACACGAACAAAAGGTACGCACTCCCGTGTAAATAAACGTGACACGGCGATACTCGCCCAGCTATCAGCTATTAACGCCGGGCGAGTATCGCCGTGTCTCTCTTTTTTCACGGGAGTGCGTATCTTTTGTTCATGTTCATAGCTTAGTAGCTCGCGCTTAGTGGTCGGTGAGACCAGTGCCTTAGGCACTGGACAAGCTATGAACTATCAGCTATAAACACGAACAACTCCCGTGTAAAAAAGGAGACACGGCGATACTCGCCCGGCGGTGATAGCTGATAGCTGGGCGAGTATCGCCGTGTCTCTTTTATTTACACGGGAGTGCGTATCTTTTGTTCATGTTCATAGCTTCAGGCCCATTTTTCAATGAATTGATCCAAGGTTGCTCTGGATAATAAAATTGGATATTATATTTCGATTCGCCTCCGTTCGATCAACTTTAGGAATACTATAGAGGATTATGTAGATGGACAGTTAGAAAAACATGCTAGTCGGGCGAAAAATTACAGCGTAATGTAGCAAGAAATCGCTGTTGCTTCGACCACATTAGACCTCAAAATAATAAAGCATTTTGATGCTGATTAAAATCCGAGTAGGACTGTTTTTGACACATTAAGGCTGAGTCACACCGGATGCGTGAGCAGCATGTATGTAAATGTCATATTAGATGACATACTACTTGCGTGGCGTGTACGTGCGCTGCCCAATTATAAGTTAATTGAGCTTTAATTCATACATCAGCCTATCTCAGTCCACTGCTGGACGTAGGCCTCTCCTAGTAACTATGCGTATAGACGCATTAGGAGATAAATGCCTATAATTGGCATGCTGGGCAAGCGGATTGGCGATCGCAGTAATGTGTCCACTATGATGACGCTACTGCTCATGATCATTCTTTATCAAAGAATGGTTATGAAAGTAACATTTCAATCCCTTAGTCGAACCTTACGACTCGCGCGGAAAGAGTTGGGGTGATGACAAATGTATTGTTACTGCCGTCACCACACGGCCATTTAACCGTTCTAAGTAAAGTCTCCAAGTATGCCGCAACAATTTTTCTTTTATAGTGTTCTCGTACGCGGATCCACGTTCCGGCATCACATCACATCACATCATCAGCCTATATTAGTCCACTGCTGGACGTAGGCCTCTCCTATTAACTATGCGTAGACGCATTAGGAGGTAAATGCCCATAATCGCCATGCTGGGCAAGCGGATTGGCTATCGCAGTAATGTGTCCACTATGATGACGCTACTGCTCAATTATTTATTACTGCTTCAATCCCTTAGTCGAATCTTACGACTCGCGCGGGAAGAGTTGGGGTGATGACAAATGTATTGTTAATGCTTTCACCATACGGCCATTTAATTAACTGTTTAGTATCAAATAACTCATAATTACGATCATTTTTTCCGCTATTTCCTGGTTGTGCGGAACATACACATACACAAAAAACCACAACATATATCAACGAAAAATAATTTTACAAATAAAAGCGTGTATGCTACGAAATGGCCTCATCTCAGCATGATGCTAGCGAGTGCCAGCGCTGGTCTTCCGATGAGGCCAACATGTGAACAGTTTTACGGCAGGCAACACACAATACAAATAAACAATAATAATTACAAATAAAATCACAGACGTGTACCACAGCAAACAAAAATAATATATCATATATGGGGCCGGCCCTGTCATGGCCGTGCATTATCGCTTAACTTTTTGCAGTAGCAACACTGATGACAAGACCGACTCAAAGAGCAAATGTCAAGATTGACATTTTGCTCCGCGTTACCGTTTCTAGTAAACCTTTACTCCTGCTCCACGACCCAAATGTCACCCTCTACAAACAAATAAAACATGAACGCCGCACGCCATACTAAATTGCCTTTCGAAGACAGCCCGGAATTTTAGTTGACAAGTGTCAACCCCTATTCAATGCGTCACGGTAATGAATTTCAATTTAAACCTACAAAAACTTAAACTGCCATTTAAAAATAGTTGTGATTGGTGCGTCAAAGTTTTGATTAGCTAAATTCTATAAGCATTTGTCAAAGACGTTGCGCCGAAATATGCGTGGTGTTAAGAAAAGCGCTATGTCCTGCCCATCTTGGCACAATTGAACAATTGTGTTTGGGGGCATTTTTGAGCTGGCATTAGACCTCCATGTTACATATGGTCGCAGGTCACCCTGTATTCTGCGTAATTAAAAATAAATAAAAAATAAAATAAATATCTTGGGACATCTTACACAAATCGACCTAGTCCCACGGTAAGCTCAATTAAGGCTTGTGATGTGGGCACCATGCGACGATATATATGTATAATAGATAGATACATATATACAGGGTGGGAAGGAGTATACCGACAGACTTTACCAATGCATTTTTGATAACAAAAGAAGTAAAAAAAAATATGTGACATATGTCATTATCGAACAAAAAAAAATTTTTTTGGTTATTCCGTTTTTTGATATTTCGTTTTTTTTTGTACATGACCAGTAATAAATTGTATGGAAAGATTTTTTTTGTCAGGGTTTTTGATATTTTTTTTTTGTTGAACATTTTTCTGAAACTTTTTCGTCATTTTCTCTAACTTTAATCAGTGTGTATGTCGAGATGAAAACTACAAGTGTAGGAATTTTAATCGTGCAGGTATTTTTCAGTGACTTGTGATGAAAATAGTTTTTTGAATAACATGTCATTATCTCTAAAACTAAGCCGAATCCAGAAAAGTTCATATGAAATTATAGCCTGGAAATGTGTTCAGGAATACACCTTTCAAGTTTGTCGGTATACTTACCAGCCACCCTGTACATATATACATGTATACTTAAATACATAGACAGCCATGACCAAGGAACAAATATTTGTAATAAATAAATACACAAATAATGCCCTCGCCGGGATTCGAACCCGGAACCTCCAGCTTCGTAGGCAGAGTCACTACCAACTAGGCTATGGAGGCTGACAAATTCACCAAATCAAATTCAAAAGGTAATTAAAGTCACTTCTCTAAAAAGACTTAAATAGAGCACAGCTCTTCGTGAACATTCAGGGTCGTTCCAATGAGAGCTCGAAGTAAACGTGATCGCCCCTCATCCGGAGGATACCTAGACGGAAGGATACTTACACGACACAGTTCACAGATGAACAGCAGTAATACAAATATAGATATTTCAAAAAAAAGGACAAAATTAATCCGACTCTTCTTGCACGTTCAGGATCATTTCAACGATGAGCGAGCTTCGCGTAAGCATAGCTTGGCATAAACGTGATCAGACCTACTACCGCGAAAATCGAAATTCGTCAATTTCGAGGATTTGTCTCTCTCACTCTAATGACGCCTTCGTTTGAGTGACAGAGAAAAGACCTCGAAATTTACGAATTTCGATTTTCGCGGTAGTGGGTTAGCTCCAAGGGGGGGCGGCACTTGCCCCCTTTTGACACTGGACCTAGGTATGCCTAGGTGCTGTTTTATAACGATTGATAAAATAGATTTTTGGCTAAGCGATAGAACATTTATCTTTGCAGTTGACAAACTGACAGTAACAGAAATAGGGTCGATCAACTTCTCTTGCCCTTGTTGTCACAGTTTCAACTTCCTAAATCGTTCTTAAAATTCCAGTTGTATGGTATTGAAATGTACAAACCCTGCAAATTTATGAATGTTACGTCCAGCCAGTGGGTAAGTTGACTGTGGAGCCCACAATCCATCCAGACCAGAATACGATATTTACAACGCTGGAATACTTCTGCTAGTTTGCGTCAAAGTGAGATCAGTTGATTAGGTTCAACCTGTTCTAGGGTATGGCGATGATACTAATGATCAAGCTAATGAAAGTTATAAGGATACGTTGACTGGGAGGACCTGAAGTATTATCCTCTCTAAGAATTGGGAAATCACTGATATATATACTACAGATTATTATTTACGTTCTTTTGCTTTCATAATCAAAATAATTTTCAATTGCGTTCAGGTAAAAGACAGCTCAAGATTGTTCACCTAATTCTCCATTACATCCGAGAATTGCTCCATTAGCTGGATTACTGTTCCCACCCGACTCACTGTGTCCGTTCAATTAAGCTCAGAGCGACGGCGTCGGATTACGAGCGTGCATGTGTTCTGCCCGATACAAAGTTGCAGTAAATGTCCAGTCTCACCCTTCAACAAATGAGCTACGTCATTCTAGCTAACAAGTTTCTTAACGCTGTGACATAGGATGAGTATTTTATAAGATTCTAAGATAAAATCGTCGATATACTTAGTCAAACTCGTATCTGCAACACTATGTAGACGGAAAAAACACTCGGAGTGAAAGAAAGGTGACTTTTACATTTTTCATGAATTGATTGCAATAGATCCGAGGCCGAGAAAGTATTACGACGAAATGTTACTGTGTTATACATTACATTTAAATGGTCACCATGTTACTCATTATATAATTTCATCAGGGATGTAGCACCTCCATGGCTTAGGGCATTTCTTTGATTGATTGATCGAGCTTCCAGGCGTATACATAGATACCCGTAAATATTGACGAAAGATTAGCCTCGGTAGTTTGTAGGTGGGTAGAAAGAGCGACCAAAAGCCACTTCTAATCGATTATTCGAAAAAAAAAAACTTTTACCCTCAGAATAATTTACCAACTATGTTGAAGCGTATTTCAAATTTTGCACACAATGTCGTAACAGATGTGCTTACCATAGAAAAAATTTACTGCAAAAGACTCTGGTTGTCACAGGATTCGAACCCGCTTCCTCTGGATTGCCGGAAATATTAGCACTTTTTGCAGATTTTCAGTTATTCATAAATAAATGTTGCAGATTTTCCATCTTATCTTTTTGCTATATATAATCAAAATAAATAAGAAAATGTTAACACAATAGGAACAAAAAAAAAACAAGATTCTTTAAATCCTTTTTGTATTAAAGATTATGTGTAGATTATGTTTATAGTGTAAAAATTGCCGCTCTTCTTACACACGGGGGACTTTTTGAACGACTTATAAACCATTTTCATAAAATTCCTTCTAAGCAGCAAGTTCGGTGTTACATTATTTCTTCTAACACCATAACACTTTTGTTCCTTCAATAACGGGACAAATAAAAGCGACAAAACGTTAATCGAACTGTTTCCCCATTATACACTACGCTACGCCACTGTAAGCTAGTTCAAATGCACGTTCAATTAATCCGGACCGGATGACGTCACGTTACAGACGCCTGCTTCTCAGTCAGGGTTGCCAGATCACGGAATTGGCACGATTTGCTAAATCTAAACAATCCATAGAATCTATAAGTGGGGCAGACAGAGTAATTAGTTAGCGTCTTTTTTGTTTGACATTTCTGAAGTTAAAGATAAGAAAGCTTCGTTATTGATAGATCATAAAATCCGCATACACGGAATTTTTTTTTTCTGGTTAAACCATAATTATTGACCACAAAAAAGATTATACTTATTTCGATCAATGTGTATGACCCAAGTTTTTGCAACGATTTGTGTTGTTTTAGTAGCTAGCTACATCTTTGCCGTAGATATTATATATTGTAAATTAAGATCATATTCTAAAAAAGAGACTAAGCTCCCATCTCGGACGTAGGTAAACTTGGGGCTTGGTATATTACGTTTCATTTAGATCTTAGTGAATTGTCTATATACTCGATAAATTAGCGAGACTACGTCGAAAACCGAATGGCCTAATAATAATAATGAAAACATTTAAGGTAAATGTAGGAGTGGATGACACTGTACCAATGAATGACTTTTTTGCAATTTAATTTAAATATTAAGAAAACTGTTATTAATATGCCCCAAAGACAGTATCCAGGCGACTAGTAGTGCAATTTGTGATTTTTGTTTTAAAACGTTCTTTGATATCTACAATACTTTTTAAATTTATAGACGGTTCTTGCGAACAGGTGCTTCGAGTTGCTTGTGCGTCGGTGTTCTTAGTGAATCTGCTAAGGCATTGCATTGTAAAAGTGAACATATAAGCCTAGATTTAATGAATTTTTACAAACTGTTTACTGAAACTCCAACACTTTAAATTAATCTATTGATATTGTGTATTTAAAGGGTATACTCTTGGCTCGACTCAGTCGTTTTTTGTCAAGTTCTTTAATTCGACCCTTTCTGCTTTCGTCACCCGTTCTTGATTTGCCATTTTCGTGTGAAGCCTATTTCATATTTGGTAAACTTTGTGCTTTTGCCATTTTCTTATTTTAGCTCATTCGTTATTCGTCACCATCTTCTTTGAGCATTTTCGGTGACAGTCATTCTCTTTTTTAGTATAATTCTCTATTTGTTATGTTTTTCTAGACAAAAATGTATAGAATAAAATCAAAGACGATAGGTCGAATAGCAAATGAGTCCAAAAAAGAATAGACTAACATTGAATATGCCCAAAGAAGATGGTGACGAATAACGAATGAGCCAAAAGAAGAAAATGGCAAAAGCACAAAGTTTACCAAATATGAAATAGGCTTCACACGTAAGTGGCAAATCAAGAACAGGTGACGAAAGCAGAAAGGCACGAATTTAAGAACTAGACAAAAAACGACTGAGTCGAGCCAAGAGAAGAGCATTTAAAGTATATTATTTTTATTAGTTCAGTATTTTAGATGCATGTCATATACTGGCGCGAAATTATAGCATTTAGTAGTGGATGACACCCATGTCATTCACTCGCTCAAAATAGTAATTTCATGTATCTTAATTTGAATCGTATTTTATAGCTATAGAACGTATATTTTAGGTATTCTAAAAAACACAGGTTTCTATGGACCATGTGAGTAGTGTCTGACATGGGTGTCATATACTGTTTTTCTATGGAGATCGAGTGGATGACAGTGCGTACTGATATGTCATTCGTTGGGTCATAACTATGTGTCATCCATTGGTTACAAGCATTTGTAATGAAAACATGTCCCTAAAAGTATCTAAATATACCTATGACAACGTGAAAAAAGGCGAAGCTTGTACTAACTGTAAATAAACATAATTTGATTCGGCAAGCGATACTACAGCTAGCCCTATCTTCATTTCCTTAAAAGTAAAATCCAAAAAAGTCCCTACTAAAAAATTACGTACCTACCTATATAGACTGAAAAAAATATATTTTTCAAGCAGCAACGTATCTAAACTGAATACGAAAAATGGCAAAAATCGAGAGCAAGTACAAACGATGTGAAGAAAAAAACATATTTTAGTAGTTACTAGCTGTGTGTAGTAAAAATAGTTTTAATAACGCAATTGAAAGTTTTGTTCAACATTGAATAAATATATGCCTCGTTTTAGTTATTTTTTTTATTTTATAAGTTTACCAGTAGCATAAACTTCCCTGCAGTTGAGGTAATCAATTGTAAAACGTGATGCAATGCTATGTCATTTACTGGGACATCAATCCAATTTTTTCATAGTCATACTTTGCGACATTAAAAATATTGCCAGTCATTCACTGGTACAATTTGAGACATCGCGGAAAAGTGAAATTATAACGTAACAGTATTAGTTATATACAATTTATTATTCCAAATACATAAAGGAGGAACCACTCTATAAATTTGTATACACAATTAGTCTATATGTTTAACAATTACGTAGTTTTGTGCAAAAATGCATGAAATCGCTCCTTATAGTGTCATCCACTGGTACATTTACCTTACTAGTGTAAAAAAAGGGAAACAGAAATTTACAATTCATTTGACAACCCTAGTCCCGCCGAGTGTGTCGAAGAAGAGTTGAAACTTGTTACGATTTTACGTACAGTTAGATGAAAATAAGTTTTATTTAGAGGAACTTCCTTTATTCATAGCTTTTTTATTTAGTACCTATAGTCGCCATCACGTATATCAGAGTGGTCACGGCGCTCAAAAATATCTAAACATGCACTCAACGCGGTGGGCGTGGTCAGATCGTAATCGTGGCAGCTGTACTAAATGGTTAGTGCATATCTACTATTAAGACGGCCATATCTACTAAAGTAAATAAAACTAAATATTTCATTACATCACATCATCATCCTATTGCTTGCGTGGTGCCTATTGCTTGCGAAGGCCTCTCCTATTAACTATGCGTATAGACTCATTAGGATTGGCGATCGCAGTGTGTCCACTATGATGACGCTGCTGCTCATCATCAATCTATTATCAAAGAATGGTCAGTGACACTTCAATCCCTTAGTCGACTCTTACAACACCCGCAAGAGGAGTTGGGGTGGTGACAAATGTATTCTTACTGCCGTCACCACACAGCCAAAATATATTTCATAACATTTGTATAATATTATTTAAATGTAAGTTAAAGGCTCAATAGAAAATACTTTTACTTGTTATGTAAGCCTGCAACCTGCCAGGACCTTAGAATCTAAATTCAATCAGAATGATATACATTGTATAAATTCTAGCCGGTCACCAAACAAAAAGAATTGGCAATAGAATTTAAATAAACTGAAACAAAATCAAGAGTTGAGTATTTTGTTTTAAAATTGAATGATACAAAGCAAAACAAATGCAACTCTGTACAGTTTCAAATGTTTATTGTATACAACAAATACTTTTTATTTTTGTTACTTCCAGACCTTCCAGTATACAGGATGGAACGGAACTTATTCTATTCTTACTGGTCTCACCGCGAGCTACTAGGCATGAACTATCAGCTATAAACACGAACAAAAGATACGCACTCCCGTGTAAATAAAAGAGACACGGCGATACTCGCCCGGCGGTGATAGCTGATAGCTGGGCGAGTGTCTAACGATTCTTCCCGCTACCGACCAAGTCCATGAGCCGATGAACTTTCAATATGGGACCAACATCGAAAGCGTACATGGAAAATTGACTTTTCCATACTATTGAATTCAACTAATCACTTAAAACATTTTGTATTTGGGGTTAATTTTTTTAAAGATATCGATGTTGGCACTATACTGAAAGTTCATCGTAAGGCTCTCACCGCGAGCTACTAAGCTATGAAGTATGAACTATGGGCTATAAACACGAACAAAAGATACGCACTCCCGTGTGAAAAAACGAGACGCGGTGATAGCTGATAGCTGGACGAGTATCGCCGTGTCTTTTTTATTTACACGGGAGTGCGTATCTTTTGTTCGTGTTTATAGCCGATAGTTGATAGCCTAGCTTGCGGTGAGATCAGTGCCTAATGGTTAGTAGACTCAGTCGGTAGCGGGAAGGATCGTCGTTCCGTTCCACCCTGTATATTATGTATATTCTCAACGCTAAATCTCATTAAACCCTTCCACCGTCCAGATAATGAAATGACTCAAAGAAACGTAACACTACGTCCATAATGAGAAAATACCAAAGACAAAGCACATAAATCGCCATAACGAATAAATTCACTAAACTTAGATCAAGCCTTCATTATAACATACAAAGCAGGCGATATTATACTCTATTGTCAGTGAGTAGACTAGTAATTTGTATGGAGCTGTAGTGGAGATTTAATTAAAATCTTGCTGAAGATAGAAAACAAGGGTTCGTGTCCATTGTCGCACGGTATTGCAATCTGATATGAATTTAATGACGAGATAATTATACAATTTTATACGTACCTATGGAAGATACGACACTCTCGGTTAATGCATACCGGGCCAAGTGGAATTTTTCTTAGTCGTAAAACATGTTAGTCTCAAAAGACCCTATTTTTTTTCACCGCACTAGCTCGGAAAGAGTTTATTTTTAGTGTATTTCGAGACTATTGTATTTAGAGAATGGTGTACTTTAAGACTAGTATGATACGGCAACAGTTCGTATTGATATTTTATGACAAAAGGTGATTTTGGTAGCAGCACGAATCGAGACAAGTTGATGTTGGTTTTAGGTTTCTTTGTGTTTTGGGACTCCGTAATTTAGACATTAGGTTGTTTTGGTTTTGAATTTGTTTCTATGGAAATACATACGTGTTTTTAAAATTGGGTTGTATCCTGATACAATAATGGACATAATGGAGTCATTTGAGTTTAGGTTCTAAAGAACCAGAAACCATACCAGAAAGAACAATGTCATTGCAAGATGGCCGCCCTCGGACACTAGTGGAAAGCCCGATACTCCCAAATAGTGTTCAACGTTGATTTAAACTTACACGATTATCACTCATAATTTAAAGACAAACGGGTCTGCCTGCGACCACGGGTGTCAGTGCCAGAAACGTCAGGATATAATTAAACGTAAGTTTACGCGATTAAGACCCGTTTGTCTTTAAATTATACGTGTTCAACGTGATCAAAATATCGGGCCGTGCGACAATGTACACACGCCCCAAAGGAATCTTCATTTATGTTTACTTTCATATAAATTTTAGAAACAACTTGAGTCGCCGTTTCTTAAAACGACGCTGCTACTTGGCACGCCACTTATTCAGGGTCCGATTCTTAAACTTAAGTCGATTCTATTTTCTATTCTTTAGTCGAGTCGATATTCTTGGATAATCAACTCGTTTAAGTTAAAAATATATTTTAATAGTATATTATGCAATCTTGTTTAAGAGAGGTCAAAAAAGGTGAGTGGCGTAGGTAACAATTTCAGGCGAAGCCAAAAATTGTTATTAAAGACGCCACGAGCATTTTTTGACTCAGTTAAACAATGTTGCATACAATATTTGTTCTACGACCACACACTTATTTTCAAATAAAATTGTAAATTTGAGTAATTTTATTAATCATTAAGGTCGGGCGGGAGACGTCAAAATTAAAAAAAGAAAGCTCCTCTATGGTTTACTGTTCATCAGAAATGACATTTAAAATTAGGTTGGCAGCTATGTATTTCATTAAGTCTTGTATACACGAGGTGTCTTAAAATGCAAAAACGCACTGCGTGTAAACCCGAATGCGTTTCTAGGGAATAGACAATATAGACTTATCTTGACATCTGTAAGGTAGGGGCTTAAAGGTGTGTTCACGACCATGTAAATGACAAATAAATGTATGGAAGTAGAAAAAGTAATAAACAGCCCGCAGTTCCGTTATATTAAGATTGATATCAAATTACTGAAAGTGACAGACACTACAGACTAAATTAGTACGACTTGAAACGGGATATTTATCAAGTAAATTGTAAATTTAAATTATTGAGCACCCGATATTTTGGCACAGATGCACATGCCATCTTCACTGAGTAACTATCCTATAACTCCGTGACGTGTAACGATGTATGAGCGAGACAGAGTCATAAAAACGCATAGCGCTGTCCCATTCGTATGTCATCTCCACGCGCGAATTCTGTGACGTACCTATCCGGGTAATTCTTGGAAAATATGTCATTTTGTATAGGACAGATGAATATGACCGCAGACATATTTTCAAAGAATCACCCATCCCTAATATTACTAATAGACAATCTAAAACAAAAGATCCCGTGACACAATGCACCCACGTCCCAAAGGAATACTTGTCCCCATTAAAGTATACTTTCATATAAATGTATGAAACTCACCGCAGCCTCGAAGCGAAACTTGGTAACACACTTACGGAGTTACTTCGGGAACTTACCTGTGAAAAGATAATCACATTTTAGTTTTGGCGGGCTAGATATGCTAATTAAATTTTCAGTTCTGTTAAGATTTTCAAATGTTCAAACTGCGACCATATAAAACATGGACGCCTAACGCCAGCTCAAAAATGCCCCCAATACCAATTGTTCAAATGTGCCAATATGGGCAGGACGTAGCGCTTTTCATGATACCGCGCATATTTCGGCGCAACATCTTTGACAAATGTTTATTGAATATCGCCAATCAAAACTTTGATGGACCAATCACAACTATTTATAAATGGCGGTTTAAGTTTTTATAGGTTGACATTCTAATTCATTGCTGTGATGCATTGAACAGGGGGTGACACTTGTCAACTAAAATTCAGGACCGTTTTTGAAAGGCAATTTAGTATGGCGTGCGGCTTCCATGTTTTATTTGTTCGTAGAGTTCAAAATTCTATGAGTTTATTGAAAAAAAAAGGCTAGACATTTTTGTGTCCAAGTTTTCATCGTCAGGTTATACTTTCAGGTCAACGAACCCAAAAAATCGGCTGACTAAGCACAAGTCAAGCATCAACTCGCACCCAGCTTCCCCTATTCACTCTCCCTGAATGCAGGCAATCTCCCCTAACACTTTTTACCTGTATGTAAAATTAGCTATAGTTACAGCAATAAATTGTATATCGCTGTAATATAGAAAAGTTGTTCGTGTTTAATCCAATGCAGGTAAAAAAGGCGCCTAGCCATTATTTACAGAAATATGTTAATTCGTAACAAATGCAAAACGAAAAAAAACAGAAAAGAAAAAAATAAAAATATAAAAGTGCATGCTACGAAATGGCCTCATCTCAACATATTGCTAGCGTCTGCCTACGCCGGTCTTTCCATGAGGCTATTACGTTCTTTTTGTATGGAGAAAATAACGGTTCGGTCCCTGCCTAAAACTGTTTCATGGCACATATATTTATTTCACAATTAATTCGTATAAAGTTACAAATCAACGCCGCCGTTATGGTAAGCGACAAAGTGACAACGTTCTTTCTAAAACGCTTACAAATTAATTGTCAGAAATTGTAAACCTGAATGTATCACACGCAATAAAGATTTCATTTCATTTAAAACTACATCAACGGCATCAAAACGATTGTTAATTGTATTTTAGGCAACTCTTGTTTAAGAGAGGTCAAAAAAAGTGAGTGACGTGGGTAACAATTTGAGGCGAAGCCGAAAATTGTTATTAAAGACGCCACGAGCATTTTTTGACTCAGTTAGACAATGTTGCATACAATACTTTTTCTACGGCCTCACACTATTTTCAAATAAAATTGTAAATTTGAGAAATATTCTTAGTCAAATACAATTTTATTAAAAATCGGGCGGAAGACGTCAATATTAAAAAAGAAAGCTCCTCTATGGTTTACTATTCATCAGAAATGACATTTAAAATTAGGTTGGCTGCAATGTATTTCATTAAGTCTTGTATACACGAGGTGTCTTAAAATCCAAAAAAAGCACTGCGTGTATGCCCGGATGCGTTTATAGGGAATAGACAATATAGACGTATCTTGACATCTATAAGGTAGAGGCTTAAAGATGTGTTCAGGACCCTGTAAATGACAAATAAAAGTACGGAAGTAGAAAAAAATGTTTACAAGTACCTTCCTCCGATGTAATAAGATTGCTGTAGCATATTATCTTATGGGTAGATTCATTCGATATATATTTTGAAGTTGGCTCTACTACTACTTTATATATACTTTATTAAACGGTACAAATTGTGCATATAAAAGGTATAAGTAATAATTAAATCTAAAGTTGGCTTTGTACAGTCACCATATAATATCAGAATGGCCAGAGCGCTAACAAACATCTGACCAGAGGCCCGTTTCTCAAAAGCTTGTAACTTGTAATACAAGTGGAAGTCTCTTTTTAAATAAGATAAGGACTTCCGCTTCTATTTAAAGTTACACGCTTTCGAGAAATACCTAGGCCACAGGCCTCTATTGCGATGGCGGTAGAGTGCATGTTTAGATAATTTTGAGCACCGTGGCCGCTCTAATATATCCGATTCTGACTGTAAACGGTAAGCCGCTACACAAAAGACCGCCCGGTAGAATAAACGCTCTTTATTCAGATTTAATAATGGAGGGCAAGACGTCAAATTAGATATTCCGTTTTTATGAGGTTTCGGTGCGAAGTTTATCTTTTAGGACAAAATGCGATTCTATTATAAAATTTGATATCTAATTTATTACGTGAATTATTTACTCTAGGTTTATTTTCTTGGTTTGATACATTTTATTATGTTTTTATTGTATTTATAAAAGGAACGAATATATAAGAAGTGATTAAAAGAGTGAATGAAAAAAGGAGTTTGTTAAAGACAATAGAAAATAGAAGAGGGAAAATGTTTGGCAACCTTATACACCATGACGCTTTGATAAAAAACACAGAAGGAAGGATTGAAGGAAAGCGATGAAGAGGGAGACCTACGTATAGAAGAATTTACATGAAACAAATAAAAGAGAAAGTAGACGTTGTGTCGTAAAAGGAAGTCAAGGAGGAGGTTTTGGACAGATTTAGATGTAGGCATTCATCAGTGACGACGACAACAGTTTGACTCTTAAATTTATGATGATATCGCTATCCCAACCTCTTCCCGTGGGTGTCGTAAGAGTCGACTAAGGGATTGAAGTGTCATTGATCATTTATTATTCAAATATTGATGGCGGGCAGCAGCGTCATCACAGTGGACACACTACTGCGATCGCCAACCCGCTTGCCCAGCGTGGCGATTATGGGCACCTCCGATTATTCCTCCTAACGCGTAGTATTTATGAGACAAGAAAGCAGACTAAAGTAGTATGGAACTATGGACGTGTGAAGAGAAGGCTTCCTGATCACATTCTACACTCCATCGTGAGCTCACGATAGAGTGTAAAGAAAACATCCATTGGGACCCAAAAAGACATGCTTGGGTTTAATTAAGGAAGACCTAAAGTGTTGCAATGTCTCTGAGGACATGTGAGACAGGTTTCTTCTTTCTTCTATCCTTTCCTCATGTCTCTTCAAAACGGTTTTAGTACATTATTGCAGAGGCCGGGAAAGCGAATTTCGTGGATGAGTATTTTTTGTCGGACGAAGCGAAGCTGAGGCCGACAATTACATACGAATCCACGAAATTCTATTTCCGTCCGAGGCACATATAGGACTTTTCTCCAAACATGCAAGGAAATAAAACAAAATTTATTACAATCGATTAAGTAATTCTTCTTGCAAATTGAATAACAATTGAAAAGAAAAAATCTCTTATGATTCCCGCCTAAACTTTTTTTTAATGCATGGTCGTTCATAAAAAATAGTAACGATATCTATGGTTTCATTAAACCGTACCTACACGACCTGACACACCGAGGCGTTTGTAACTCATGATAGAACGAGACGGCCATAGATTTGATCGCCGTCTCTCGCTCTATCCAGACCAGGCGTTTGGTCGTGGCTTTAGAATTTGGCTGTATGCATTTTTTTCAAAGTCCAAAAGTAGTTTTTAAGAAGTAAAAAACAATACATTAATGGATTTTAGTACAATTTCGCGGCCGCAAAAACTGTACAATAATGAAAATCTTTTTTTTTAATTTGAGCTGGTACATAAGAAGGTACTTCGCGTTTCGTTTTTGCTACATTAATGCGAACATTTCCGAGCATATTGGAGAAAAAATATATAAACCAAAACTTTTTTCCGAATAATCACTATTCATTGTTGAAGTCACTACTGAACATAGGCCTCCCTTTTACACCTAAATCAATGCCAAAAGTAGCCTAACCAGCAATATCCCATGTATTTTTAGGATTTTATTGTAACTGAAAGTTCTTAAATCTAAAACTTCTCACTAAATAAACTTCACCTGACCCAATCCGGGTATCGAAAAATCTAGCATACGTTAAATCCGAGATCCCAATTCGAAAAGGCATTAAGTCTCTTCTTGTCAGTACGAATTGAGGATTTTTTTTATTTGGTACCGATTTGACGAAGGTCCGCGGGGATCGGTGAAAGGGTAGATGGGTAAGCAATGTCTTATCAAAGTATTTTAGAAATACAAGGGATATGTGTTATTGGACGTAGATTGATTGATTTTAGTCGTGGATATTCACTGTGAATGTGAATTTAGTCTAACTTGATTTTGTTGATTTGCATAATTTTTTAGGGATTGAGCTGATTGAGTCATATCGTCAATGCTTTAAAAAAAAACAAAAGATGTGGTGGTGATATGGTTGGCACAGTCGGTAGGACCTTTTCTGACAAAAACTTGTGCAAGAAAATATGTTATAGAGGGTTTATTTTAAAGCTAACTATAAATTCGTATATATTTTTTATATTTCCAATCCTAAGTAGGGAAAAAATACTCAAACTTTTCCATATATTTTTTGTATTTTACACGTTAAAACTTGGAATTCTTACAAAATAAAATGTATACAAACTTAGTAAAATAACAATTGAACTTTTGAATCTGGACCGTTAAATAAGTACAATCGTCATCAGATATATCTCAAAAATATCTCAACGCGCCTTTATCGTTATTATGACGATGAAGGCGTGTGTAGATATTTTTGAACGCTTCTGACGCGACTGTACCCAGTGCGTTCAGCAATTTATGAGCAACATAGCCATTCAGGCATATCTGATGACTACACTTTAAAGAAGCACGCTATCCGATTAGCAACCTGATTAAAGCCTTATCTCCCTGTCTTCGCATTATTCACCTCTCTGCTTATATAAATAATGACGTAAATGGTGTGTACCCGGCGTGGACTTAAGTACGTTCTTGTTCCGGAGAGGCAGAGTTATGGCTTAATCTTCGCGCTTCTTAGATACGAACAATTTCTTGTTTCGCAATATTGTAATAAAGATTGGGTGTGTAGGTTCAGGTAAGATATGTCTTATGTTAATAAGAGTCAGCCAACTCAATTCTCCATACTAAATTTAGTTACACACGTTCTTATTTTAACCTCCAAAGGCCCGGCCATATAAGAGAAATCGACGTTGAAATTCTTTCCTACTCATGAACATGAACATAGACACCACACCCAGCCAGGAACAAGCCTGCTCCGGACAAGCCGGCATACCAGGGGGCACACGGTTTTTTTTAGAGGTAGACACGCTCTGGGATGGGTAGCCTTAAGCCGATATAGGAAGGAAGAAGGGTTGCCGTCCTTTCTTCTTCCTCTGACTCACTGTCCGTTGACGTTGAAATTCTTTCCTACTCAGCAGGAAATCAAGTTGATTTTAGTTTGTCAGTATAACGCGACGATGCCAATTCACCGGTCAATATAAATACAAGCTTTGGCACCTACATTTGTCCTTTCAAAATAGGTCTTAGAAAACTAGATCCTGTCAAAACAAACACTAGATTTAGAAACTAAGCTAAGCCTCGACAGCTGGATTTGCCTTCAGACGGCGCGAAATGAGATGGTAAGCAGACGGGAGGTGGCATGGATTTACTTGAACATTGCAAGGAATGGAGCAACAAGTTTATCCTGGATGATAACAAATACTGGGGACGGTTCATACGTTGCATTCGATCGGTTCGAAAGCAGTGTTCCAAAGCATACATAATACAGTAGAACCCGCTTAATACGATCACGTTTAATACGATTTCCCGCATAATACGACCTTTTCTGCAGGTCCCTGCAAGTTTAAGTAGTTTTTCCTACATTTTTACACGATTAATACGATTAAAATCCCGTTTAATACGCTATCGGTAACCCAAGTTACATTGAAGCAAAGTATTATTTACTGATAGTTGTAGGCGGAAAGGTTATGATTTTACCATACCGATTGAATATTACACTGAAAATATCAATACTAGCGACTGCTCCTCCTTTGTAGGTATCTATGTTGTACAGATCAAGCGACCAGCAAAGTTCTTGATACCATCTCATGCATCCGCAGGTTCAACTGTAGTTGATTTTTTCATGCATTTGTTTATCTAGGCATCCAACTCAATTAAGTAATGCAACAAACAAAAAAAAATATGCGTAAAAAAAATATATATTTATAATAACTAATTTTACGAAAATTATATGGGATTTCTTCTTCCCGCATGATACGATTTCCCGCTTAAGACGCGTTTTTTGTCTGGTCCCTACAAAATCGTATTATCGAGGTTTCACTGTATATGTAAGACTCAGCCTCCGACTACGAAGCTACGTTCTGGGTTCGAATCCCAGTGAAGGCATTATTTCATATTTGTGTCTTTATTTATCACAAATATTTATTCCTTGGTCGTGGCTGTCTATGTATACAGGCTGTTCGTGTTGATTTGCGTTAAATTGGACAGGTTACTTGGGTCATTAATAGAAGTTACCTGATATATCGGCTTTTATTAAAATCGAAAATATTTTTTTTTTAGTTTTCATTCCTTAAAAATAACATAACAAATAATCTGACTGACGGAACATGTCAAAATAAGTAACACTAAGATCTAATAAAGGTTGCAGTAGACTTGTGCAGTAATTTATTTATTTATTTAGCTATTAAGGACATCAACAGCAATTACAAAATACTTAATCTATGAATATAAACAGTAAACAAAGAAAGAAAATTTAATTTTAGTAATTTGTGTTATTTCTATGTTGTAATTTTTTGTATTTTTAATCTGTGTGAAAATAAATAAAATAAATAACAATAACCTAAAAAAAAGTAAACAAAGCCAATTAATTAAACTTATATTTTTTAATAACTCAATAACATGAAGAGATAAGATACTAGTTTCTTAGAGAAATTAGTTATACTGAACCTAAATACGCTTCCCTTAAATTTATAGCATATAGAAGAAATACCCTGTATAAATAAATATCTTGGGACATCTTACAGAAATTGTTACATAGTGAGTTTTGGATGTCAACTAACGATACATTATTTTCTTATTCCGTTATTCCTATTGACAGCTGTTCAATAATAGAGGTCGCAGATGCACTCTTAAGACGGTCACTCGTGACGTCACGTTCGAAATGGTAATATCGAGCGCGCCACACGTGACGTAATATCTTTGTAGCCGGCGGGTTTTAGTGACACTTGTCACCAGAGCGGACAAAGAGCTCAATATTATCGAAACATGACAGTGGGATTTGGGAAAAAAGGTTTCCCTTGGAGGAGAGAGCCATTCCTCTATTTTCTATCAGTTGTGTACAAAATGTTTACGAAACAAATATTAAAAGGTGCATTTAGACCATTTAGACATTCGCTCATTCTATCCCCCACTCTACGAAATCAACGAATTTCCACGAATCACGTTTTGTGTAACGAACGAATTTCGTAGAGTGGGGTATAGAACCGTCAGAAAATTATTCTGTTATTGGGGCTGCCCAGTCGTCTACCGTCGTCCCGGAATTTTCTCTATAATATATCTCAAAAATATATTATCAACTTACCCCCCACATTTTTCAACATGCACCTAATTCAGAAATATATCTAATTAATCAAATACATACGTGCCGTGTGGTCACTGTAACCTCCTATTCCTTTTAAAAAGGAGCAAAATTTTTGTTTATCTCTCTTCATATTGAAATCCGAGTAATCGAATAATTTGAAAAACACGCTTAGCCTTTACTAGGAGTTGCGATCAAAATTCCCTGCCGATATACAATTTTGCTTGAAACATTATTTCCTAGACATAAAGCTATACTACAACAATCCCTCTATGAAGCTTACTTCAAATATCATGCGACTATACATTGTTCGGAAAGAGAAGACACGTGAGATATATAAGCATGCATTGCTGCCAAATGCCTTCACTTATCGCACATACTCTATCGTATTTGAATAGCAGTAATCTCGCTCAATACAAACAATAAGCAGCTAACACGAATGATATACCCATTCTGATCTCTATTCCATCGAGATAAGGTCGATGTCGTTGAGCGGTATCGTGACACCGTCCCATTAGATCGATGCTTACCGAAATTCTATATTCAAATTCAAATGTGGCCGTACGTCTGACAATAGGACGACCGTTGCACCCGTTGCGGATTCTAAAGGGACTAGTGATGTGAATTATGTTACTTATATAAGGCTTCAAAACTCATAGGTAGAAGGCTCGCAAGTCGCAAATAAATAAATAAATATCTTGGGACAGGCAGGACAGGCTAGGTATGTAACACCTTGTACAGTCGCCATCAGTTATATCGAAGCGGCCAGAGTGCTGGCAAATATCTGAGCAGACCGCTATTGTCTTGGCGTTAGAGTGCATTTTCAGATATTTTTTACCGTGGTCGCACTGATATCACATCATCAGCCTATCTCAGTCCACTGCTGGACGTAGGCCTCTCCTATTAACTATGCGTATAGACGCATTAGGAGGTAAATGCCCATAATCACCACGCTGGGCAAGCGGATTGGTGATCGCAGTAATGTGTCCACTATGATGACGCTGCTGCCCATCATCAATCAAATCAAAGAATGGTCAGTGACACTTCAATCCCTTAGTCGACTCTTACGACTCCCGCGGGAAGAGTAGGGGTGGTGACAAATGTATTCTTACTGCCGTCACCACACGGCAAGGCACTGATATGATGAAGGAAAATTGTTACAAATAAATATAGCAGAATAATAAAAACAGGAAACTATAGGCGACCTATCGCTAAGAAGCTTAAGGCGATATTTGGAAATGTCGGTCATTTATTATTAATTTGGTCGGTCAATTGAGAAGAAGCAGTAATGTAGTAAATAAAATAAGTAACGTCTCACCAACGTCCCGGGTGGGATGCGAACCCATGTCCTTATACAAAGAGGATAGGTATAATTTCAAATACCATGGCCCACAGAATTAGATTTGGATAGAAGAAACAAGTTCATTCATTTGTATGGCGGCCGAGCGTGTTAGATTTTGTACTGAAGTTGTTACTTGCCTATGATTTTAAATATGTCTCAGGCCCTTGAGTATTCATATTTTTTTGTGTTGTTGCAATTAATATTACTTAAGGAAAGGTGGCATTATTAATATTTTTGTTCACTTCAACTTACAAAATTTGACGCCCGAAAGCTGCAAACTGCGATTAAAGACGGACAACTCAGTGTATTTCACTGAGTTCATTTGACACGCTAAGTAGATACGTTTGCTTGATCTATGGTATATATGACATCTGTGCCATGGCCCGATGTCACTTCAAAGTTGTATGTGACATCGGGCCATGGTAGGTATTTTAAATGGAATATATTTCTATAGATTTGTGAGCTGTCACAGCTAAGTCATGTACAGAAAGTTTATGTTACCTAAACTTAATTTTCTCATATATGAATATAAAGCTCGTCACAGTGGCTACTTCACAAGTAAGTATCAAAATGCTGGACTACCTGGAAACCATTAACTTTCGAACATGGTCGTGACACACCTGTCAAACTAAATAAGAAATATAACTAACGAGAGACTAAAACATATTATAGTACCTACATTGTGTAGTATGGGCGGTAAATAAGAATATGTGAACGAGTGTGAAAGTACTTTACTTCAGTTAGAGTTAATAATTCTTGTACCGCCCGTGGTACACACAATGTTTTTGTCAGGCAAAAAAAAGTAAATAAGACAACATATTTTCACAAAACTACTCTAAAATGGTTTAAATCATTTCTCGAAATCAGGGATTGCTTAAATTTATCATTTTTATGACAAATCTCGCTAGGGCATCGTAATGTTGTATGAAAATCCTTGATTGCCCTAGGGCGTAATGACGTGTCTACGGCGCACATCGCCGCAGCGCATTGGCGCACTTACCGAACAGTGTGATGAAAAAATATTATCGAACCGGGTTACTCACGTATTTACGCCCTGCTAGAACGGGTACTGGCCGCGGGGGCGATGCAAGAAAAGATCTACCCCTTCTTAATGGGTCGAAACATGTCGAGCAATCATCGACTTACATACGAAACCCAGTTCGATAATATTTTAAATAAGAAATATCCTTATATCCTAGCTAGTATCCGTCCCCAACACTATTCGAAGTCGGAATGTTCGATATTCAAATCCTCACGCGCGATTGCACGAGTAAGGGGGTCTTTGTGTTGGGTTTTAACGGAAAAGTTGTGACGAACGGGGTTTAGCCGCTGTCGACTAAAGCGAAAATACATTTCGAGTTGGTCCTTTATGGGTAAATTCAAATTTTCTGAAACGAAAGTCGAGTTATCGATTTATTTTTATGAATGTGAGTTTGGAAAATAAAGGATACTGCTAAAAAGATAATACTATATTACGAAATTTTTCACCAGTAACTTTCTGAATTGTGTCAGTAACTGTTAGTAATTATGAATCAGCTTTAATTCCCAAACTTTCTTAAGAGTAGAGCCGTGACATTAAGACCTAGCACTTTTGAGCTGTAATAAGGACTTCTAGTTTATCGATTTCCAATTATACATGTATATCGATATCATAGGTAACACAAAATTAAAACAAGATCACAAAAGCGTTCTGTATTCTTCTAATAACTATTTTTTATTTTATAAAGAAACGAAAGACCTAACATTATGTTCGTGCTGAACACGACCCTTTTAAAAATAAATTGTGAATAAACCATTGAATTGTTTAGTACTAAAACAGACTTTTAGAATCTAATAATAAACATTGAAATGAATGGCTCAAGATTATTTATTCATAATAAACTATAATTTTGTTTTCATTGATAATCTCTATTTTACTTTTTCAATTACTCCATACTCAATACTTATCTAAATCACTTTTTAGCAATAATAAAACCTATTGTTTACCTCTATGTACTTGATAATATATTTTTTTGTGTTTTATATATTTTCAATGTATCGATAATTCTTTTACATCGGATGTATCGATTTCCGATGACAACAACTCAAGACTGCCACGAGAATCCCGGAGTCTACTTATGACTTAACAAATTACTAAAAAACATTTCCAAACTATTTAAGAACCCTGTAATCAATATTAACAATAATTGTCAACTTCGGTCCTTTTTAAACGCAACGACAATCTCCAGTGACCATACAACTCTATTGAATGAGAAAATTGCAGCGCCATGCAATCAGCGCAGCAGAATGCAGAACAACGGCCAAGTGTGAGTCGGACTCGCGCACGAAGGGTTCCGTACCATAACAAATTATCATTACATCACATCATCAACCCATCTCTGTCCACTGCTGGACCTTGGCCTCTCCTATTAACTATGCATAATGCATTATGGGCATTTACCTCCTGATGCGTCTATATAGACGCATTAGGAGGCAAATGTCCATTATCGCCACGCAGGGCAAGCGGATTTGCGATCGCAGAACTGTAATGATGCTGCTGCCCATTATCAATCTTCTATCACCGAATGATCAGTGACATCAATCCCTTAGTCGACTCTTACGACACCCGCGGGAAGAGTTAGGGTGGTGACAAATGTAGGTATTCTTACTGCCGTCATCACACATCACGGCATCACGGCGCGGGAGCCCCTTAAATATCTGTTTTATTCTTAATTATTCTACTTTCTAGTATTTGTTGCTAAAGCGGCAACAGAAATACAGCATCTGTGAAAATGTCAACTGGGCCAAAATTCTTTTCGTTGTCTTGTTTCATACCACTCTGTCACGCTGTTATTTGCTGTTTCGACTCAGTAAATAAAAAAAAACCGGTGCACTTGTATTTCTTTTTCACGGTAGATTTTAATCCATACATCAGAAATTGAAAACAAAACATCATCTCTTACAAAAATCACCACTGCGTCACGTTTTTTAGGGACACAAAATAAGACAACGAAAGAATTTTCACCCAACTATACTATCACGATTCACGAAATACAGCCTGATAACATACAGACAGACAGCGGAGCCTTAGTAATAGGCCATTTTGCCCTTTAAGTACGGAACCCTAAAAACGCGGCTCGTTGGTCGGTGATTTATATGCAATGTCGTCGTATGCGATTCCTGATTGCATTACATTTAAATGCAATGGTTGAATGGAACGCGTTCAATTGTCGGGAGACACTCCAGTCAAAGGGTGTTGTGTACCTTTACTTTTTTTATCGAGTTTTTCTTCTCGTTGTCATGGTTACGGGTAAAAAATCCCTCAGTCATTTAAACAAACATTAAATTCAACAAAACATTCAGTTTTGTGTGAGAATTAAATTAAACCTTTTTCACAATATTCCACTTGAGAGTGATACTAGAGATAATAGTAAACACATTACACAATTTGTTCTAACAACCTGTGATTATTTCGTCTTTGAAAGGGTTTTTTTTACTAAAAGCTAGCTAGTCCTAATGCTAAGCCACTACCGTAGCCTATAAAAGCCTGTAACTCCATTCCTTTTACATTCACACTATTTTTAAATCAAACTTTTAGAAGCTTTCACCTGTTACAAACTTCATTAAGCGTTTTGACTCTTCAAAAACAAATAATTTTATACATTTTAATTTCTCCGTGGTATTTGAGGTCCTAATGACGCACGCACGCAACAGACGCACTAAACATACGTGTTATTGAAAATAAAACTTGTTCAACGGATGAATATTTTCTACAGTTTGGTCACGTTATTGATTGGAGTAAATAGGTATAGGCTGTAAATAGTGCGACAGTGATGAATGATTTCGATTAACTTATGCTGACGATTGCAATTCTAGATTCGGTTCATAGAGTTACTTATTATTGAAAATAGTTCGCATGTCAGGGCTATAAGCTATATTATTTTTCTATTATATATATTTTTTTCTATAATTGACATTGATACGTACTAATGATAGTATTCCAACTTGACCCATTTTTCTGTATTTTTTTTTAATAATATTGTATTATTGACACTGCTTAATTTGGATTTGTACTATCTAGACTAAATTCAATGTATTTTTTACCAATTTTTACCTAATTGAAATTTTAATTATGTACTCGTAAGCACTCCTTGTATTCTGTTTTAATTGTATTTTTATTTCATTATATTTTTATTTTAACGATCTTAATACGAAAAGTAATATATAAACTGAAATGTATATTTGAAAACGGCAGCGGTACAGGTTCAGTACAGGTTTTTATAATCAAGGCATTTCATTATTGCATTGCAACCAATCAGTTCTGCAGGCTGTATTTAAAACAAAGGTTTAATTTAATTATATTTAATCATGTCACAGATTTTAAATTATAATTTGATTAACACTTAATGAAGCCGAAGCATGAAGTTATTTAAATCAATTAAAATTAAAATTGGTACATTAAAAATGATCGAGAAAACGTAGGTATCATAAATACGACACGTGCATTCGCATAAAGATCGGAGTTGTACAATTGTATGGACACTTTATGAAATTAACTAATGCGCTCATGCAATTTATCGGTCTACTGTAATGTTGAAAGAAACTTGAGTTATTTTCATTCTATTGTTTTTTTCTACATTATAGTGATTTGTATTAAAAATATAACGTGCCATTTTCAAAAAAATTGACCCAATCAGTAAAGCTGAAATTAAAAAAAATACGTTGTATTTAATATTATATCATCAATTCATCACAGACTCACATAGACTTCCCCCAAAGATTGCCACAATGACCGGGTGGCGCAAAATTAAAGATATAATAAAATACAATAATTAAACATATTGCGAAAGTACAAATCAAATTATTTATTAACTAAATATTTTGATTTGTATTTTTAATTTTTCTCCAGTAGTCACACTACTTAATACTATATAAATTATAAATATTAGATGTCATATACCAAAGAAAAACGACCAAGATCACCTATGTCCGAGGTGGGGATCGAACCCACGTACTCACTCGGCCACTCCGTCTTAAGACCGAGTGGCCGAGGGGTACAGGCATCAGCCGCGAAAGCTGAGTACGTGGGTTCGATCCCCACCTCGGACATAGGTGATCTTGGTCGTTTTTCTTTGGTATATGACATCTAATATTTATAATTTACAATAATTAAGTATACTATGCCAAATTTGTCGACATATTGTATACTCCATTTAAAATACCATGGCCCGATGTCACTGCAAAGTTTTATGTGGCATCGGACATGATCGGACCATGGTATTTGAAATGGAGTATAACTACGCTAGGAATACTAGGGTTGTCACCTCGCTTAAAACACGGCCACGTAGCATGACGGGTCATTATTACACTGAAATGGATTGGATGCGACCCACTGAGCTCAGGGTTGGTAATCCAGGGCCTTTGTCATATTTTCCTGTATATTTAATTATGGAGAAATCTTGGCAGGCCGTAAAGAAATAAGTAATATTTCGAAAATTGTAATTATTTTCATTCATAACGCGAGCCGTTAATTACAATCGATAGATGTTAATTGATTAGTTTGTAGATAGTATAAACTTAATTAAAAAATGTAATTACCATCGTCAACACAATTCAGTGACTATTTGTGGAATTAATACACATTTCACATTAATAAACTCCAAAGACAAATAATCAATTATTGAATATCGAATTGGGGCAGCCAATAAAACAAGTTTACCTTTATTCCACTCTATTTAATGGCAAAAAGGTCGGACAGTGGTAGACCGTAATTTTTATCGATTGCACCAGTGTATAGTATGCCGTGTGGTGACGGCAGTAAGAATATATTTTGTCAAAACCCTAACTCTTCCCGCGGGTGTCGTAAGAGCCGACTAAGGGATTGAAGTGTCACTGACCATTCTTGATAAAAGATTGTTGATAGCCAGCAGCGTCATCGTAGTGGACACATTACTGCGATCGCCAATCCGCTTGCTCAGCGTGGCGAGTATGGACATTTACCTCCTAATGCGTCTATAAGCATAGTTAATAGGACGGGCCTACGTCCAGCAGTGCACTGAAATAGGCTGATGATGTACCAGTGAACCAATTTTTCGGGTGATTTTGGTTAAAACAACTATTCTATGTACACATGCAAATATCATCACTCTCTATTTAAAATAAGCATTCGGTAAGAGATGGCAATGTAAGTCCAATAGTTATTACACCAGTCCAAACAAGTATAGTGGAACTAAGAAGTTAGTAAAAGAGAAAGTAGTTAAAGTTGAATCCTGAGCTAGCCTTCACCGAGTGGAAATTTAAAACCAGTTATCCGTTACACAGCTTCCATCTTCAAGTTTATTATAAAGACAAGATATTGTTTCGAACGGCGCTCAGTGAATGCGCACTTCGCTTTATTAAATTTCGCGTAATTATAATTATGATGCCGCTTAATTTAAATTAAATACATTTAATGTTATTGGACTGTGCGCTATTTTGAGCAATCTTTTGTTTAAACTGTCTCTTAATATTGGTATTAAGTAAATTAAGTTTTATCATTATTAAACACTAGCCAGCGACTTTGTCTGAACACAAAAAACGATTATCTATGAATTTTTTGGTCGTTTTTATTTATATGGGGCATCAACAGCAGTAAATAACATTTCAGCGTTGGTCCCAACTAAAAGTTGTTCAGTATGACTTTTAAGGTCTTCGCACACTATAAAAACTCCACGCCAACGCGGCAGCAACTCGACTCACACTCACGATGAGTAGTCAACTAGTTGATCCACCCAATGGTCACTAGTGGACAACGCGGCGTCAACGAGTGGGCAATGAAAATGGCTGCTCGATACACGTCAGTCGCAAACGCATAGTCGTTGCGTGGACAACGTGTGGTCGTTGCGTGACAAACGAGTCGGGGTTGACCTTTAGTGTACGATGCGTAGGCCACTCGTCGTACACTACTATAATATAATTTTAAGAAATGAAACCTTGAACATATGACACAGGCTTTAAATTTCAATGATTAGACTTGAGTCGAGTGGGTGTGGAGTTGATATAGTGTGCGAAGACCTTTATATACGGTGTGTACGAGGTTATTATTGACACAGGAAACATAGTTGGAAAGTATAAATAGTGCAATTAGTATTTGTCTAACCAAAAAAGTATCTAAAATTATGTTTATGTGTGACAACCCTAAACTAAGGTTGCCACTCCAGCGAAATCATTGACCGTGTACCCAATATCGGTCTGCTTCGTACAACCGTCAACTGACCATTCCAAACCTTTCGTGACCCTTATTTCAATGAACATAAAGTCTATGAAAGATCAAACTTGGTCGCCTACGGTATATTACACGTGTTACATTACACGTCAATTGCGTTTGCGATTCGCGTCAGTTTCATATTAGAAATTCAATGAGTTTGTAAAGACAATAATTAAAAAATAGCTGTAGTCTAAAATTACATATATCCGTTTATTAACAGACTTCGAAATAAGGAGGAGGTTATAAATTCTCCAGATTATGTTTTTAAGCAACATGGTTAAGGGTCGGATAGATGTGGGAAATTTTACAGATTCTGTCAAATTTCCCCATTTCGCACACACGCGCACTTCACGCACACTACCTCATTTTACCGAGCGGGGTCATTGACCCTTGGTGATTTTTTTAATGAAAGCGGCCGAGTTTGTAATTTATCACTACCTCTTTTGAAAAATTACACTTGTCAAAGTACTAGATGGTAAAAAAGATAGAGAGGGATAGATTTTATACGACTATCCTTGTCTTTTCGAGTCGTCTCAATGCAATGCAAAAGACAGATTTAATATATCGGGCTTGTAACCAATGCGTGTAATAGTACATTGTGCATCAAGGGAGGTAAGTACGGAATTACTAACGAGAGTGTTAGAAGCCCGACGCTATTAGGCGGAGGGCCTTTATGACTCGAATTAGTATTCCGCTTACCGACCGATGCATACAATGTTTTTTTTATCACACTTGCCAACCAAAAAATAAGTTTTAAGACATAATATTATTAAATGACGTACTGGCATTTCTAGTACTCCCTAGGGAATTTCACTTTTCTATTACTCCAGCTACGCCCGCAAGCAATGGCGCGCTTAGACAGCAAGTGTGATGAAAAATATTTTTATAGGTATATAATAGTTCTCGCACTAGTGCGGCAAAAATCTGTACTGAAAATGGATTTTCAATACAGATCAATCAATTTGTTACAGTCACCATCAGATATATCCGAGCGACCACGGCACTCAAAAATATCTGAGCATGCCAATAGAGGCCTGCTCAGATATTTATGAGTACCCTGGCCACTCTGCTATATCAGATGGCGACTGTACAGCATCGTATTCTGATTAGGAAATAGTAAGAGAAAATAATCCGCGGAAGAACAAAATTGACTTAGTTCGAGAATATGCCTGTTTGACCAACTGATTGTAAGGCAAGCCATTAGTCCACTATAATAAAAAAAAACTAGTTTTTCTGATCGGAACACGATACTGTTGAATATAGGCCCTAAGTATTCACTACCACCAGCTTTTATGAAGCGTAGACATTCAACTCTCCCACTGCTGTGTGCGTCAAACGCACAAGAGTCCACCAACGATTGCACATGCACAGTGCCAACGACGCACATTTGCGAGTCCATACTAATTTGACATTTACAGAATTCGCTTCGGTGTAATGTTTGGTGAAGTAGTTTCCATGAAAAGCCAAACGAATGGAGTTATGCATTACATCTGTATAATTATTATGTGACTTACCAGCAGTTATCAGGTTTTAGGGAGCTTATTTTAATAAATTAAATTGCATTAATTATAAAAATAAAAATGCACATAGGTAAAACATTAAGACTTTTATTATTTATTACACACAATTACAACTGTAAATTGAAGAATTACAGTTAAAAGAAAAAAGTAGATCCTAAAAAAATTATGACATTCACTAATTTAAATATTTGATGTCATAATATAGGTACTAAATTAACAATATCGAAATTTACCAACGCCAAAGGTGGGATTTGGAGCCGCACTCGGCCACTCCAGTGGTTTAAGCATCAGCCACGAAAGCTGAGGACTTTGGGTTCAAATTCCACCTCTGGCGTTGGTAAGCATCTATATTTTTTCTGTGGTATATGGGATCAAATATTTAACTTTATATAGGTACATCGTAGTGTTACTACCTACTTAAAAAAATAACATTTCGTTGAGATATTATTGCAGTCTGTTTTTTTTTGGCGGCATTGGAAATACAATATGCTGCTACTCTTTCTCACCACTCTCAAACTGTGTTTTGAGTTGCCAAATATAATTTAGGAGTAAGGCCAGGCATTTTAAATTTAGAAGTAAGCACTTCCTAATGAGAAAATCCTGATCCCATAGACATCATAGCTGAAACATCTTTATGGTTTACATCCATACTATCATCGCTGAGCGTTCATCAGAACTGACATTAAATTTCTCTTGCACATTTCACACCGAAAATTGAATTTCGAGTGCAATCCCTTTAATTTTTCAGATTTAATTTTCATATAAGAAAAAATACATCCAAATTATGGGCCATGATCATTGATTTTAGCTAATTGATCCAGAAAATATTGTACATTAATTATCCGTCGCCCTGTAATTGGACTATTTACATGACTAGTACCTTTCTCTATAATAAATTCATGCTCTTCCTCTGGCAGCTCCTGGTTCCTATAATAAAAGAGTCAGATAAGTTATATTATTAGTCAGCCTTCTCCGTAGCCTACTTAGTAGTGAATGTGCTTACGATGCTGGAAGATCCGGGTTCAAATCCCAGCGAGGGCATTAAATATTTGAGTATTTATTATCAGTATTATCACAACTCGAACTTATTCGAAAAAGGGTTGATTATCTCTAATCCATGCCGAATCCAGGAAATTTCATATAACATTAAAGACTCTAACTATGGCTAGGAATACAGCATTAAAATATGTCGTAACTCGCAATGCTCGCGAGCAGCCTGTACTCGTATGTGCTGATCATACAGGGCGTCCCACGGCGATGCCACATGGAGGGAAAGTACAGTCGACAAAAAAGTCTCCTTTACAGCTCACAAGTGCAAACATCTTACCACGGATGCGCGATACACATAGAAACTCGGTTGCAACGAACGTTCATGCTGTCGCGTGACGAGACAAAATATAAAGAGAAAAGAAAAGAAAATAAAGAGAAGATAAAGAGAAGAGGTAAGATGTTTGCACTTGTGAGCTGTAAAGGAGACTTTTTTGTCGACTGTACCTTAAATATCATAGATAAGGTCAATGCGGGTGAGACCGTCTATCAGGAAAGTCCGTCCACCAACTGATTTCCGATCCTAATTGAACAGTATAAGACGCATATGACGGACTTTCCTTCAAAATAAAATATGCCGGACTTAGCCGCACTGACCTCAGCATATTTTACTGAAAGAAGATTCCTTTTATTTTTAAAACTAAATAAAACAGCATTAATTTTTTTTTTTAAAAAACAATTGTATGAAAAAAAAATATCGCGAGGTCGGAGAAAAAATACCTTAATTATTGTAAATGAACATCTTACTGAAAGAAGACATTATTTCGATTTACAAAAACAAGTTGAATTGCATTTTGAATTATTTCATGGTTAAACCGGGAATCGAACCCGCTACATTCGAATCGGGAATCCAACCCGCTAATGTATGATATCACATAGCTAAAATTCATTGGCCGTGTGGTGACGGCAATAAGAATACATTTGTCACCACCCCAACTCCTCCTGCGGGTGTCGTAAGAGTCGACTAAAGGATTGAAGTGTCACTGACCATTATTTGATAAAAGATTGATGATGGGCAGCAGCGTCATCATAGTGGACACATTACTGCGATCGCCAATCCGCTTGCCCAGCGTGGCGATTATGGGCATTTGCTTCCTTATGCGTCCACACGCGTAATTAAAAGGAGAGGCCTAAGTCCAGCAGTAGACTATCATAGGCTGATGATGATGATATGATGATAAATTTCATAAATCCTGAACTATTATACATAGATAGTCTTCTAGAAAGGTTCAAAATGGCGTTAAAATCCAAAAACCAAAAAAAAACACATACCGACTTTTGTAGCTGTGCCTACGTTATGTACGTATGCTTACAAATATTGCAACGATTAATTGAACCAGATTTTGGTGGGCCGATTGTGGTGAGAGGAGAAGTATGCTTACTTAACTTCGATAACAATACAATAGATGAACCTGACCTGATGAAGAATTGAAAGGTATCTATAGGCCCAATTGAGCTGAAGTTTAGTATGCCTTTGGTGACAAAACTACTGTATGGTGTAATAGTGCGGGTTTGATGAGGAGCTGGAGGATGATCATAATATACTGTATGATTATTATTACATCTTATTGTACTTTTGTTCGGTTCATTCTTAGAAATCGATGACAAGCAGAAAGCTGTGTCCTTACACATTGTCTGAGGCGGTTTCATTTGCCAGAGGAATTCCGTTGCCCCATTTAATGGGGTAGACTCGTTGACTGCGTTTCATTAGTAGGATCGCTTGCTCTAAAACGATAAATCGTCCATTAATTCTATAATTCATTTAAACAAATTAATAGGACGATTTAAAGTGTCCATAATGTAGCCAAAATGACATAAACGGAAACCTTATAGATTCGTCATGGCCGTCTGTCATAGACGATTTACTCTCAAACTGTAAGTACTACTAGAATAGGAGATCTGGCTTCAGGGGTAATTCCGCCAAAAACCAAGTACATTTTTTTTAGGTCATCTTCCGCGTCTTTTTAACATACTATAAGAGTAGAGAAAAATCCAAGTAGATTTTTTGTTGATCTTGAACAGAAACAGAATCGATTGGCATAAAAAAAAGTTTGTCAAAAATGACCATTTTTTCGCACTTATCTATTGTTTACACACATACAGGGTTGAACTTATTTTTGGGTCAGTGAGGACAGCTACCAGATCCAGAGTAGCTACGCGAAAATGGTCTTAGAACACCTTCCTTCGATTTTAAATTAATGAAACCTTGGCGTTTACAGATTTTGTAAAAAACATACAGGGTGCGAGAAAAAAATTGTCACATTTGACAAACTTTTTTTATACCTATCGATCCAGTTAATGCTCCAAGACCTGAATAACGCAAACCTTCAAGTTGGACTTCATATGAATCGCACAAAGACTCAGGTGATGACTAACGGCACGAAACGTAGGGTCGAGGTAGACGGGCAGACGATACATTATGTCGATGAGTATATCTACTTGGGCCAGCTAGTCTCTTTCAGCAAGGAAGTTTAACGCCGTGTTCAAAATGCCTGGAAGAGCTACTGGTCCATGAAAGAGCTAATGAAGGGTGACCTTCCAATGTCACTGAAGCGCAAACTAGTCGACATGTGTATCCTGCCCGTCCTAACCTACGGTGCCCAAACATGGTCACTCACTGAAAGTCATACGTCCAAATTGAAGGTCTGGCAGCGAGCAATGGAGCGCAGCATTTTAGGTGTAACGAGGATGGATCTGGAACACTACGCTGCGCTCCAAAACACGCATAGCTGACGTGGTGAAAATACTGCCAGGCTAAAGTGGGATTGGGCCGGCCAACTAGGTGGGGACGAGGCAGGCCCAGGCGGAGATGGCAGCACGACTTGGACACCTTCGCCAACAATTGGCCAGACTTGGCACCGTACCGGGAGCTGTGGAGATCTGAGGGAGAGGCATTTGCCCAGCAGTGGGACACGTCTACCGGCTAGAAAAAAAATCGATCCTGTCTATTTTCAGGATCAAAAGCTTGTATAGACCCAAAAAAAAGTTTTCGGCTAGAAAAGCCGCAAATCGAGATTTAAAATTCCCAATATTCCCATACAAATTGTATGAATGCTAAAAAATATTTTTTTTCACGCTTAATTTTTTTATGTCAATCGATTTCATTCGTGCCATCCAGTACCAATAGTTTCTTAGGGGTCAACTTATAAAAAATAAAATAAAATAAAATACATTTATTTCAGACAATTATCCGTACAGACAGTCCATAGTATGTTAAATATAATATATGCTACAACACAGAATACTTACAAAACTAGATTACTATTACAACTAGCATGTAAGGAAGTCCAGTGCCTCAATATGCCACTGTCCCACCTGCTTCCTATGACAGTAAGGAGGCTGTTTCGGCTGTCGCGCACTCTGCGGAGCGCCGCGGCGCAGCGCTTGCGGAGCGTCGCGTGGAAACCGTCCACGGCCGCGTCCGCAAACGTAAAACGTAAGCGATCGCTGCGTGTATTTTGTCCAAAGGCTGCAGGTATACAGTGACGTACAGTACGCTCTAAACAGAGTTATTTTTACTTGAGCTGTACATCGACTGAACCTGCGCGCTATCATGTTCGCTCTTATCGCCAATGCTCTGCGTTCCCTCTCGATGTCCGCGTCATCGCTCAGGTCTTCGGTAACCAAGTGTCCCAGGTATTTAAATGTTTTCAAACATTTATCGCAATTGAACATTTATAACAATGTATAAAAAAGCCAAAATTTCAAGAAAACTGTTTTTATACATTTACTATGGAAAAAAAGTGAAAGTTTGATTGCATCATCTGTCACGATAATTAGTCCTCCTATGCTAAATGACAATAATACTGTGTGGAAACATTAGCTATATTCATTATCTCGATTTGCGGCTTTTCTAGCCATTACATTTTTTTTGGAGGAGAGTGACGAATGAGGAGGTGTTAGACAAGGTTAAGGAGAAGAGGCAATTGATGGACATTATAAAGAACAGAAGAGGTAGGATGTTGGGCCATCTGATACGACATGACCAGTGGTCGGATATCCCGGTGCAACACCAGGGGATACCAAGTAGAAAAGTTAATATGGATATGACCTAAATTCCCGGGTTTAGTTTGAAAAAAAAATATAGATCTGATAGGTATACTTAAAAAGGCAGCTCAAATTGCGAACATAAACGAAATCTTTGGGCGTTTTTACAAACCGTTGTTCAAAACACTTTTTTTAATTCGGATAAGTTTGGGCTTGTTCGACTCAGGATCACGAGCTCTTTTAATTCTGAAGTGTATCTTTACAAATTTGCTCCACTGACATTCGTAGAAGTGGAAAGGACTTTTTCGGCGTACAAATAGATATTAGATATGAAAAGGAACGATTGAAAATAGAGAATCTAGAGAAAATAATTATATGCAATTTTAACTTCATAGAACCTAGTAAGCCATAATTCTTTCATAAAATATATATATTTACTCTAATGTGTCTGCATAGGTGTGTCAAGTCGTCATGCTTAAAAATGTTTGATTTTATGTTACATACACGAGGATGTTTAATCCGTAACCAGGTATATTTTTTCTAACTTAGTAATTGATGACCTCAGGAAGACCATGTACCATTCAGTGGATATTGGATACAATTTTTCTTTAACTTTAAATTAATAAAATTTTGAGGTATCCGCGGGAGACCTCACCTAAAATGTTTAATTTAGGCTGGGTATGGATATTGTTCTAATCTTGATCACGGATTAAAATAATCTTGTATTATATGATATTTCTGTTTTTTTTTACGTTCGCAATTTCTAGAAGTGGAAACTATTGTGCCTTAGTAAAAAGCTTCTATTTTTAAAGCTAAACTCTTTTATTTTAGAATATTCATACCAAAAGGTTATTTGGACCTTAGGTCAATATTAAACAAAATTTATAACCTATCTTTTAAAATAATTGTCAAAATCGCATAATAATAAACGCTTGTATGTACATGCACTTATTTTGCGTTACAAAATATTACTAAACTTTACTGGATGTAATTTTGTGGAATCCCGTGGTAAATCCATATTAGTATAATGTTTGAGGTCATTCACCCCTTGTTGCACCGGGGTATCCGACCACTGGACATGACAATCTCATAAAATGCATAGTGGAGGGGAAGATTGAAGGAAGGCGTGGAAGAAGAAGACCAAGGAGAAATTACATTGAACAAATCAAGGAGAACGTGAAAGTCACGTCGTATCAAAACCTGAAGGAGATGGCTTGGGATCGAGGAATGTGGAGAGCATGCTTTGAGCTACACCGACAAGAGCAAAGCTCTTAAATAGGAGAGAGAGACATTTTTTTTGCTCCCATACAAGCTTTTGATCCTGAACAGAAACAGGATCGATTGGCATCAAAAAAAGTTTATCAAAAATGACAATTTTCTCGCAACCTGTATGTTTTTACCAAAATCAGTAAACGCCAATTTTCATTAATTTAAAATCGAGGAAGGTCATATAAGACCATTTTCGCGTAGCTACTCTGGATCTGGTAGCTGCTCACTGACCCAAAAATAATTTCCACCCTGTCTGTACACGGTGTACCGTCAGCATTCCGAAAGATTTTAATGCTGGATTCCTGACCATATTTAGAGTCTTTAATGTTATATAAAATGTTCTGGATTCGGCTTGGTTTCAGAGATAATCAACCTTTTTTCGAAATAAGTTTTTCGACGTAACTCGTCATTTAACTTCTTTTGGATTACAATGCTACCACAATGTGTTCTAATATTACCACACCCTTTTGCCTGACATTCAAAAAATACGAATAGACTTGACGAAATAAGCTCTAACTAAAAAAAACAATTGAAATAAATAATTTAAACAAATTGTTGTTATGATAAAAAGTACTGGAAATGTTAAAAAGTATTCAAATCGGCCTAAAAAAAAAGAAAAAAAAAATTTTTTTGGTGGAATTGACATTATTAGGTCTCATAATATTTTTTGTTTATTTTGATGTCTAGAATGCATAGTTAAAATCTTTCGCAATGCTCGCGTAACACCGTGTATATTATATACCTATAAAAAAAATAATACTTATACCTGCAAATGGAAATAATAGGGGTTTATATACCTACCATTTGCGGGTTGTAACGCACATACCTTATTTTATTTCTTGGTATAGACGACGTCAGTGTTCGTTTATTTCTTTTGTTCCCCATTTGAACAAAGCTGAAAACTTAGGAAAAAAGTGTTAAAAAATCATAAGAAATCAAAAGACTTCACTCAAGAAAGACCAACCAACCGAACGAAATAATAGTAAAGGGTCATTTCAGGTGAAATCAATAAATCGGGTGTGCTGCATGGTTTCTGATTTGAATGAAAAATATTGAGGATATACTTCATGGTGGCAGAAGTGCTTAACCACCATCAGTTTTCTTTTTTATCCTTTAGTTTCCAAGTTTTGCCTTTTCAAAATTCAGAGTGGGGTCATTGAATTCGTGCTTGTGGAAAAACAGGCATAACTTTTTTTATATAAAAGGTAACGAAATAATTACTTGCCGTGTTCATCTTGTAAAATAAATATAAATGTGTCAGAGGAACTACTTGTAATAGAAAAATATAAATGAAAAATTAATATGACCTTAAACTTTTAAATGCCTATGAATTCAATGAGAAAATTTCGAATTAAATCCAGGCGATTGAAATTGACTGTATATGTATACACCATGCCTGTTAATAAACAGAAAAAATTTAACCACGTATTTCTAACTGCGTTTACAAAATATATTGACAAAGTAATAATTATTTATTTCGTTACTTCTTATAGAAAAAAATTAGGTCGGATTTTGTACAAGCAGGAATTTGACCCCACTCTTAACTTTGAATGGGCAAAACTTGGAAATTAAAAGATAAAAAAGAAAACTGGTGGTGGTTCAGCACTTCTGATACCATGAAGTATATCCTCAATTTTTTCATTCAAATCAGAAACTTTCTCCTGTTCCTCGCTATAGTGGGGGAAAAGTTACACACGGGTGCAAACGTATTTTACTTCTCTTAAGTTAAAACACTTGCTACGCTCAGGTTTCTATTTTAAAACCACTCGCTTCGCTCGTGGTTCAACTATGGAATCCTTTCGCTTGCTCGTGTTTCAATTTCATGCTCGCGGGTAAAATACAACTTTGCACCCTTGTATAACAAATAACTATTTCTTTATAGAAGATTGATGATGAGCAGCAGCAGCACAGCATCGTCACAGTGGACAAATTACTGCAATCGCCAACCCTTTTGCCCAGCTTGGCGATTATGGGCATTTACTTCCTAATGCTGCAATACGCATAGTTAACAGGATCACCTTGTATATTATTCTATCAATTTATTGGCTGGATTAATATGTACACATTTCAGTTGCAAATTTCTAATTCTAACGGTCACTCAGTTATGCTGCGGATAGACAGACAGACAGACAGACATAGCGAAACTATAAGGGTTCCTAGTTTACTACGGAACCCTAAAATCTCGTGTCGATTTAAAACACTCCTTTCAGTCGTGTTTTATTTTATCGCCAACCATTATTTTTTTCACACTTGTATCGTAATGTCATAATCATCATCCATCATCATCATCATCATATCAGCCGAAAGACGTCCACTGCTGAACATAGGCCTCTCCCAAAGATTGCCACAATGACCGATCCTGCGTTACCCGCATCCAGCGGACCCTGGGGCAAGAAAACCTAGCGGTTAATTCCGAAAACGTTAACTTACAAGAAAAACTCACTTTTGTAACCCGATTTTTTTTATAGACCTATTCAACAATACCCCATACTATAAGATTACAGCAAAATAAAAAAACATCCCGATTTTACTTATAGGGGAGGTGCCTGAATATTTTTTAATATATTTTATTCTACCTCTTTTTCGGTGTGACTGATATGGAGGTATACCTGTACCAAATTGCAAATTTCTTATACTAACGGCCTATGAGCTATGCTGCGGACAGACAGACGGAGAGACGGACAGACGGACATGGCGAAACTATAAGGGTTCCTCGTTTACCACGTAACCCTAAAAAGGTTGGAATTAATTTTGTGTCTATATTGGTGGCATAATTTTTTAATTTCGAAAAATTTGTCGCCTACCAACTTTACGCCGAAAAATTAATGGCCTAAATTGTTGCACATATGGTATTTTGTCGTGTTTTGCCGAAATTGTTGATCCTAACTTGGTTGTTCCTGAATATCGTTTGTCCTAATGATTTTCGTGTCTAATGTGTACCTATGTATCGAATAATAATTGTGCATAATTGTGATGGTCCTACTATTTAATGTACTAATACTAACTACTTTAAACGAACGACCTTTAAAAAAATATTTTCCTTCAACTTAACCCTCCCTTAAACCACCCAACCCTGTTGTCCAAAGAATTTTAGTCATCAGACCTAGGAACCGGTCGACGAAGCCCCGCTGCACGGGACTTCTATTTCTGATCTAAGGGATAAAAGGTACCTAACTAACCTATCCAGGGTAGAGTAGGGGAGGTACAGATTCATTATTTTCTAATACAGGGGGCTTAGCCCCCGAGCCCCCCTTGTGGGGCGCTTCGCTCCCCCGTCGCCCCTTTTTCGGGTTTACAAGAATGAGGATGGGTAAACAATTGATTAAAGATACTTAAGTATTTTATATACTAAGCCTTTCTCTCCGCCTTTCCTAGAAACCTAACTATTCCAAGTCGGTTTTACCCTGGCTTATCATAATCATCATCATCATCATCATCAGCCTATGATAGTCCACTGCTGGACGTAGGCCTCTCCTATTAACTATGCGTATAGACGCAATAGGAGGTAAATGCCCATAATCACCACGCTGGGCAAGCGGATTGGCGATCGCAGTAATGTGTCCACTATGATGACGCTGCTGCCCATCATCAATCTTTTATCAAATAATGGTCAGTGACACTTCAATCCCTTAGTCGACTCTTACGACACCCGCAGGAGGAGTTGCGGTGGTGATAAATGTATTCTTACTGCCGTCATCACACAGCCATCTTACTGCCGTCACCACACAGCCTGGCTTATTACTTGAACATTATTTTAAATCATTCACCATATTGTTAATATGCTTTTTTCAATGAAATTTCGGACATAACAATTGTAGACGCAAAGAAAATTTACTGTTTGAGCAGTAGGAAACAATGAACATTATGATTACCTATTAAGCTTAAGGTAATTCGACGTTCGAGTAATCAATATTAAGATAAATATAGTGTAGGTGTTTTAAATGTGTATGCGCAAAATAAAGTAGGCTAAACGAGTAGTATGCCATTTAACACTAAGCCAAACATTCTCGGCCAAAAAATTTTAGGACAATCGACGTTATGCGACACGTCAGGCACCCCTTAATTTTATCTTAAAAATATACTCTTCAGACAAAGTTTCGGTTTAAAGACATTCTTTTTGTACACTTGTTTGACGGTGAACACTGTCACCGGCGTCGACGCGGTCGTGTCCGGGTTTCGTGTACCCGTTTCCGTGTACCCGTTTCTTTGCTACCGGGAAACGGGTTTCTTACCTGTTGGAAACGTTTAATTAGGAACCGTGTAATTAAGACACGGATACCCGAGTACCTGTGTCTGATCCGCCCTCAATGTGTAGTGGCAGTGGCAATCTAAAATATAGGTACGATTTTATATTTGAACAAAGTATTGAACCGCATTTAACCTGCAACAAAGAAAATTTCTAGCTGCGTAATTCGTAAAAAACTACGAATTTTTCAGTAGGTATTTTTTTGTTTCAGACTTTTTACTAATAAAAACATAGGTTTTTCGAATATTCAATTGTAATGGATCCGCAAGACTCAAGCTTGGAAAAGTTTCTAAGTAGATCCGCGGACCCGCGCTTGGAAACGTTTCTAAGTTGGAAACGTTTCTTGGCGTTTCGTGTCGTTCGGGTTCTTAGTACCGCCGGTGCTAAGGATTCGTGTACACGTGTCTGCGGGTAACACGGATACCGGTAGCCCTTCGAAAGTGTTAAGGGATAAATATTAAAAAAAAAACGCTGAAATCGATTTGTCTTATTTTTTATCAGCAGTTGGAATACGACGTATCAAGTCGTTATCTTTCAAATCACACTATTTCCATACAAACTTTCAACTACCTTTTAACCACTTTAGGCTTTAAATTTTATAAAATGGTTTCTCAGTTTGTATACAAATAATTATATAAGTAACCTTCAGTTAGGTAGGTCCAACTTCGAGAAAGAGGTCGATCGTCGAATCCGACTCGGTTGGGCAGCGTTCGGGAAGCTACGACACATATTTTCGTCCAATATTCCGCAGTGTTTGAAGACGAAAGTCTTTAATCAGTGTGTGTTGACATACGGTACTGAAACGTGGCCGCTTACAATGGGTCTCATAAGAAGGCTCAAAGTCACCCAAGTCTCTGCGTGATCGGATTAAAAATGAGACCATCCGCAGCAGAACCAAACTAACCGAAATAGCTCTCCAAATCGCTAAACTGAAGTGGCAGTGGGCGGGGCACATTGCGCGTAGAACCGATGGCCGTTGGGGCGGGAAGGTTCTTGAGTGGCGGCCACGCACCGGAAGGCGTAGCGTGGGTAGGCCCCCCACAAGGTGGACTGATGACCTGGTGAAGGTCGCAGCAGTCCGCTGGATGCGGGTGGCGCAGGACCGGTCATTGTGGCAATCTTTGGGGGAGGCCTATGTTCAGCAGTGGACGTCTTTCGGCTGATATGATGATGATGATGAACCTTCTGTAAATATGCCATCTTTCTAGCGCTAGTAATTTACACTAAATTTATTGTCTACCTTAGTCTCCTTAAACAAAATCTACACCCCTACTTAACCCTCTCAATCATGAAATTTCCCTGCACACTGATATATTATTGCTTTTTTCGTATTTTACTTAGTAAATCTCCTACAATGTTTTAGGTCTCCAATCGTAACTTTGCATCCCCTTGTTATAAAAATACTTTTATAGGAATTATCATAGCTTTAAGTTAAACTTCAACCCAATAAAAATTGTAATCCCCTTTTAACCTTTAAGAAATGATTAAATTAAATTTCTTGTACTCTTGTAAAATACCTTATTAATACTAAAGTTTCAAGTTCCTAAATTAAAATAAATTTGGATCCCACCTTTGCACTCTTATCTTACCAGAAAAAAACAGCTTATACACGAAGTTAGACATTGCCATTCAAATTAACAATAAATTGAGTCTCTAATTGTTTACATTTATTTTTACCAATGTATAAAATACGCAATAGAATGTCGAATTTACAAGAATATGTTTGTAATTTACCATTTTTGGAGTTACCTACGTCACATAAACGTGTACGAGTATTTGCTCATGCTATAATCAAAACATAGTACCTACCGAAAAAAAGCAACGTTATTATTAGGTACTTTGTTTGTGCAATATGCAATGCATATTCACAAAGTCATTCATTCGTTCATTCATTCATTCAATGCAACACGAAAGTTACCTCTTACCTACATGTATCCTAGGTACCTACTCGTAATGTAGGCACGAGGTTAAATAAAAACATTAAAATGTATGCAAGGTACCTACGTCATTTTTGCGTTACTATTAAGAACAGGAATTCCCTCGGTTCACCAAGGAGCAGTTCATGACAGCCTTCGTTACGACGACTGCGACTGGTCTGGTGACGTGATATGATTAAATCTTGTTATACACATTGTAATCCACACTCATTTTTTTATACATTAGAACAACCTGTATATTAGCAGCTCCTGAGGTAATAAAAAACCGGCCAAGAGTATGTCGGCTCATGCTAGGGTTCCGTACTTTTCGGATATCTCTGAAAATATTGACTTTAGAAAAAAACTTTGTTTGAAAATCTCTTATTTTTTTCAAAGACCTCTTCAACGATGCACTGCACACTATAGAATTACAGCAAATAAAAAAATCATTCACACTTCACCAGGTTAGGCACCCAATTTTTTTTTTCTATTTTTTATTTTACCATTTTGTCGGCATAATTAATATTATGTATTTGCAGATTTCAGATTTCTAGTACTAACGGCCACTGTGCTATGCTGTGGACAGACAGACGGACAGAGCAAAACTATAAGGGTTCCTAGTGTAGGTACTACGGAACCCAGTGGCGTAGCGTGCCTTGTCGGGGCCCCGTATAAAAAAATTTTGTGGGCCCTTATATGGAGGTAATATAAATTAGAAAGTTTTTATTATTTTTCCTTACACACATTGGGGGCCCCCGTGAGCCGGGGGCCCCGTATAATTGATACGGCAGATACGGCAGTAGCTACGCCCCTGACGGAACCCTAAAAAGGTACAATAGTATGAAACCTCTTTTAAAGAGTAGCTTACATAAATACTCTACATTTATCAGTTCCCTTAATTCCTTAAGAGTTAAGGAACCTACCATCTAAACTGGTCTTTGTCCAGAACTTGCTCCATAACATACACAATCAATCAGAAATATCTGCCAAAAGTGAAACACGTGTCGTTAAGGGGTTCCATTCTGGTCTTTATCAGCAGTTCCACCTGCTCACATTAAAATGCATAAATGATAATGCTTGATGTTTAAATGATAATACAGAATCCTAAGGTTCCTAAGGAAACACCCCATCAGAACTGGTATTTGACAATACCATGACATTACACGACCATCTTCATTGCTTAAAATGCATAACCAGTTACACACATCATACAAAACACCAAAGTATTCCGAAGTTCCGTTCTAGCCTTCATCGGCAGTTCCACTTCCCTAAGTAATTACTTATGCGTGTGGATGCATTAGGAGGTAAATGTAAATCGCCACTTCAATCCCTTTTTCGACTCTTGTGACACCCGCGGGAAGAATTGGGGTGGTGACAAATGTATTCTTACTGCCGTCACCACACGGTATTTGTGTACACAACTGTAAGGATTACTTACTCACTCTTTACGTCCTGCTTAATATAGACTCTGAAACAACCAGTAATATGTCAAACGTTTATCTACCAAAAGAAACATCTCAGAAGATGAGAGAAATTGTCTCAGTTCAGTGGATAAAAATCTAAATGGTACACTATACTATAAACGACTAGTATTAAAACTCTAAATGTCATACGCATAAATTTAGAGTTTATCAGTTTTCATATTTTTATTTCAAAAATAATTTACTTTCAATATAGAATGTACTGAGAAGATGCGGCATATACTTTCTTACCAAGAAATCGTGGCCGCAGAAATCGCAGTGGCGATGAGCACAGATTTTATTCCACAAATCAACCATTAATTAAAGACTCGTATCACTTTGAATTTGTATACCTACTAATATAACAAACATATTATATCTTTCTTATTATTATTATAACTAAATCGACATTCTATCGTTTTGACTTCTAGCCGTCACGTGTTTTCAAATGACGTATTTTATTGCCAGAGTATAGAAAATAAACTCCATTACACCAAATCGTATCCGTAAACTTTTTTCATTTTTAATCGTTTTTGCGAATGTAACTTATACGTGTTCGGTAGTATTGAGTTTTATTCAGAATCAGTTGTTATAGTTTTCTTGTGTTCCGTCATAAAAATAACAAGAAACTTAAATAAATGATGGGGTTCGAAAGAATTTCTTCGTTCTGATTTTCCCTACTTATTTAAAGATACTTTGAGAACTGGCATCCCTTGACGTGTATGTATATAATTTTATGTCATTTTCAATGTCAAAAAGAGCTGTCAACGGGAGCGATTTGGCGTGCGTCCGACCTCGAGGAGGCGCTCGCGCCATCTGAGTCAAAAGAGAATTTTGACTCGTGTCGCCATTTGTATGGAGAATATACGTAATTTTAAATTAAGGATTAAATTTCTCCGTTGTCTTTATGAGGAAAAATATGAATATGCCCTGATGCACTAATTCAGTTATCTGGCTTTTAAATTAAGATGAATATTTTATGCCCGTAAAAGAAAAATATGCATTGCGTCGTGTTCGAAAAATATGCAATTTTTTCAATTTTCGGTACATTTAGAGCCGATTTCTAGGAAATCCATGTAAATATAAAATATAATGTCAATTGAAGCCTCTGTACCGGTTCTTTCTGAATAAGCTCATGTAAGAAATGTGTTTGTAGAGTTATATTTACTTAACAAATTCTTTGTTCGAAAATAGGTCTAAAACGACAAAATCGGGAATCCGACCCTTAAGGAGAATAAGTCTACAGAACTGTGGCTTATTTTTAACTCACTTGGAAGTCAGTTAAAAATGTACTTTTGAAAGTAGATTTTCGATCTATCCTCATTTACGTAAGATGCTTGTTTTATTTTTTCGATCAAAGCACACGTTTTCAGATTAATATTCAGATTAATATCCTCAATATTCCGCATGTCATAAACATTTAATAAAAGTAACTCGTATATATAGAAACACCTAAAATGCTATGGATAATTTTATAGTGATTCTCGAATTCGATTTACGTCACTCGTAAATTCCGCGTTTTGCGCCGAACGAAATATAATTTACAAGCATTTTTACCAAATTTGCAATAAATATAAAGCTTGCTGGTACAGACCAGCAAAGTATAAATATCACAAAATAAATATTTAAACTAGGTACATATTATTAACACATGTGCTAGAATGTGCTAGAATTAAACAGAACGAACACGCCAAGGAAATGCACCGCCTTTGTGTCAAGCGATACTTTAATGCACGCATTAGCAGTTGCACTCTGCGTGCATTCTAATTTAGCGCATGTCTTGCAACGAGGAAATGCATTCTATAGTGCTGTACCTATTGGATTCGTTGGAAGTAGTAGTTATATTATTGCATTCAGACTTCCGAGTAGACTTTCATTAATTTAAAGCAAGGATTATTTCCTTGATAAAGAAGTAAGTCGAGATAATAAGGGTATGTGTATGTGAATAGAAAACAATAGGTAATGATTTAAAATTTGTTTCTTTGTCAATCTAATGACGCCTTCTTTGGAGTAACAGAGACAAATCCCCTGGTCAGGATGCTTAGCCAATTTGCCAATCTCTTACGCTTAGTAACGTATCGTAGTTTTCCCTCTCTGTCACTCTTTCATATTAGTGCGTCAAAGACAGTTAGCTATCTTTCGTTTACGATAGACGATTAAGCGTTAGCGATTGGCAACTTGTATAAGCACCCAGGTCAAGCGCAAACGTTTGCATCTGTTTAAAAAAACAAGGACGCCCAGCCGAACGCCAAGTCCAAGCTTCTACAATTTATGCCTTAGACAAATGGGAAATTTATAGGAGGGGTACCATAGTAAAAATCCTTTAGTACCATTTGGTAGCCGATTTGGTAGCTGGCTGCCAAATGGGAAATATGATTTCCCGCCTGGTTTGTTTAACATGGACGCCCTGCGACGTCAAGTTCAAGCTTCTACTCAATACTTTGACAAATTTGTAACCATTAAACCATAGTAAAAATCCTTTAGTACCTTCCGTTTTGTAGCCAGATTTGGTAGCTGGCTGCCAAATGAAAATATGCTGGTTTCCCGCTAGCTAGCTATGAAATGGGAATAACTTTCTCATAGTCGGATTTCGTAAAAAGTCCTATTTTGCAATCAGTTACAATACGGCATTCCTATTTCAAAACTGATTACTAAACGTAGTTACAAATCAATAATGGTAAAGTCCCGATTGAAACCTCGCCTTCTGGTATTTTATTCCCATTTCGAAGCCGGTTACGATACCCTTTTTTATATTTGAAATAGGTTTACTCATGGCCACAGACTAGCCAAGGGCAGAGACGTGGCCTACGATGGAGTGAATTTGCCCAGAAGGTGCCTATTCACCCTTGACTTGAAGGTTGACGGTATCCTTTGGCTACCAAACGGTGCTAAAGGATAAAAATGATTAAAATCAGTAGCTAGACTCCGTACAAAGTACCGCTATCGGTACACTAGCGTCGCGGTCGACGGTCGGCGATACATCGCGCACGCAATAACTGCGCGGGGCGAGCGGTAACCGCGAAATTTCATTTCGCATCCACATCGTCGCAGTACTGCAGTTGCGAACAGTAGGCATCGACTCTATATGGTGACATTTGGGTAGTGAAGCAGTAGTGAACATGGAGATAACCAGACCACTTAGAACTCGTCTTGTTTACTCTTACTCCACGACCCAGATGCTACCCTGTATTTGGATCACAGACAAGAAGCTAAAAGTACCAGCGCTCGACGGTACACTTAGTATTTGGCATGGCCACTTTACGTCAAACTTATAAAGGCAAAATTTGAAAATTTTCTAGATTATGCAAGAAGTGCAGTGATAACCACATGAAAATTGGACATAAAATAAGAAACATAAACATTCATTTAACGATCGGTCTCAATTTTGTACAACCTCTTTAAGAAATGCTCTACTGTCATGTAATGTCTACTGTGGCGACCCCGTGCGGTGAAAAACGCTCACGACTTAATTACCACAGCGAATGCCAAATGAAAGAGATAGCTTAACGCGCCCCTTGTGGGAGACAGAAACAATTGCACTTTTCGCGCCAAATGAGAAAAAAAAGATGCGCACCTATTTTTTTCTTATTTGGCACACGAATGTAAGACAGGACAATAAATTAATTTTTCATTTGTTGTAGGCGCCGTTAATTTAAGGTTATGTTGGAGTCTAATTTCTGTGTTGTCTTACATTACTTATCCAAATAAATAAATATAAAATAAATGTCTTAGGACTGTAAGCTCAATTAAGTCTTGTGATGTAGGTACCAGGGGACGATATAATATACATATATGCACAAATATAATAGATCAGTATTTCGATACAGCGAGGACCTGCCGTGCCGCCAGCATCCTCGGTACAATGCCACAAGGGCCAATCTTAGAAATAAGTAGGTTAGGTTAAGCAGATTAGTTAGATTTAATCTATGAACATAAATTGTAGTTTTGAAAATAAAAATATTAAAAAAAAAGATATTTACATGCTTTTTTAATTAATAAAAACACTTCTTATTCTAATTACTTAAATATATAGATAGCCATGACCAAGGAACAAATATTTGTGATAAATAAATACACAAATAATGCCCTCGCCGGGATTCGGACCCAGAACCTCCAGCTTCGTAGGCATGGTCACTACCAACTAGGCTACAATTATTTTAGTTTAGATTTCATAGAATTCTGACCTTCATGCACCCTTTTCCATTAATTTGTCCTACCCTAGCTTCTTTGGTCTGCCGCGGGGTCGGAAGCTGTTAAAGGCAATGTGTCCTACATAGTAATGTAGCCTAAGACTTCACACATTACACCTGTTAAAAGGCTATGACCAGTTCACAAGATGACAACAAACATCTTATTCAAAATTTCACGCAAAAAAACTTTTCGCATAAACCTAATCAACACACTTCCCGTAAAACGTCGGGAAGTTCCCAAAGTGAATTCCGGAACACTCGGAGTAGCTTTCCATTTCACCTTTCAGCTTAGGGGCCTTTTTTTAAAAGGACCCAGAAATAGATTAACTTTCGAGTACTCCGCGGTCAGTGTAGTGACCATGCGATTGGGAGATACGGGGACAGACTTTATCTAATCTTATTAAGGTGCGTTTAAACCAAGAGAGCAATCGCTGTTCTAGCGCCCGTTCTACGAAATCAACCAATCACGTTTTGTGTACCGATCGAATTTCGTAGAGTGGGAGGTTAGAACATCGAATGCTCTTTTAGTTTGAACGCACCTTTAGTGAAGAAGTTTTTCAGAATGTGATTTTACATAAAGTACTGGGATGGCCATCTCGTCAACATTAACAAAAAATCAGCACGTCTACAGTCACGTCTAATAATATGTATACATTTCGGAACGTATGTATAAGGATCAAAATCGTAGACATGCTATTGGAGCCGACCGTACAATATTTTTAACGAAAAATTATACCTGACCCGTATTAGTTATGCTATATTACTAACACTCTATGGATCACTTCAGGTCTGAAATAAATTATTTTTATTTTTATTTATTTATTAGTTTACCGAAAGTTCATAATCATTTTATCTTGCCTAAAAGTTTTATAACGTTAAAACGTCTGATCCAACTGGGCATTAGAGAAAGAGAGAGAGAGTTTAATAAAACGATTTAATTTCCACATCACTTTCGTTCGCACACTGTTGCAATAAGCAAAATGCACCACAAGAACAGTTAGATTGAGATTAAACTTCAAATGGAACTAAAATCTCTATTCTCAAAATTACTAAGGAGTTATCTCGCACTTTTTTTCCAATTTTCCATATTATTATTATTATTTATGAAATACTAGCGATAAGCCCGACTTCGCGCGGGTAGGTATAACCTGATACAAACATCTTCCTCATGAATCACTCTATCGGCATTAAAATCCGTTGCGTAGTTAGAATTAGAAACCTTAATTAGCTAAGCGAGTCGAGTGACCGCGCATATAATCTCGTCAAGAGATTTTGCAAAAAAACATGTAATTAATTAAGTCTTTCTTAATTTTTTTTTTAATAGATTACAACGAGTTGTTTTATATTACATAGAGAAAATGTCCGTCTTCTAAACCGTGTAGCATGGCAACCCTACCGAAGGAAAGGCCGCTAAGCCTTATTTGCCGAGTTATTAACACTCGAGCGAACTTTAAGTGTGTTTTTTCTCCCCATCGTCGGCGCTAATGTGTAGATATTATCTCACAAACGAGATTTTTCACAGAGGTAAAAAGCGTTACAAGTAAAACTTCAGTAAAGAGCTTGTATGTGGTAAACGAGCATTTATCAAAAAGATTGTACATTTAGATCACGTCTTCGATATTGATATAAATTTGTAGACTGGTAGTCAAGCACGATCCACAGAATTTTCCAAAATGTTCCAAAATGGTTGTATGTTCAAACTATAGAGTTACATGTTTCATAGTATTATTCAAAAAGAAAACTTGAAATGTACAATACAAACACGTATCTAGTCATTCTACTAAATACATTTAGGTCTTAGGCACTGGTCTCACCGCTCGCAGTGAGACCAGTGCCTTAGGGTATATACTTGTTTTGTTTTATACAGGGTGTTCCACGAGCCACTGAAAACCTTGAACGGGGTGATTTAGTAGGATATACTGAACAACTTTTAATATGGGGCCAATCACGAAATCTAAAAAAAATGTGTCTTTTTCATACATTTTGACCGATTGATCACGACATTTTATATGAAAAAGGCAATTTTTTTTTGAGATTTCTGGGTTAGCTCCATAGTAAAAGTTATTCAGTTTAACCTACCAAATCACCCCGTTCAAGGTTTTCAGTGGCTCGTGGAACACCCTGTATACCTACAAGCACTTTATTTTAAGGATCATCATTATCATTAGCTTGAGAACGCGCACTGCTGAGCATAGGTCTCTCTTCGCGTAGGTACGCCATTCGTCCCGATCCCATTTTTAGGATACTCTTTTGAAATGCATGATGGTGATTTTTTTGTTGATTCTGACTTGTGTAACTAGTCGCTGAAACTCCGTCTAATAATGATTTTACACTTTCGAGATTCCAATAACGAGTTTGATTTTTCGTAAATCGTATGAGTTCATCGTATCATCATATTCAGCCGTTACTTGCCCACTGCTGAGCATAGGCATTTCTTCTTGTACAATCGACAACACAGCTGTGGATACAGACAAAGTGCCAGAAATATGTATACACACCTTTATGTCCAGGCAATAAAGTTCTGTTTACATATTTTTGGCACTTTGCTACACAGTGTGTTACAGGTGTGTTGTCGATTGTACGCCACTGATCCCGGTCTTGAGCTAACCTCATACAAAAGTGACCCGTGTGGTTTTTCAATATCAACAAACAATTTAGAATATTTAGATAATCATAAGCATAGAATTTCTGAAGTAGGTATACGAGTTATTTCTTGTGTTCCGAATATTGCGATAAGAACCCACATTGAAACATTAAAAATAAAATGGCTGCACATCTAACGATTGACAGCCAAAAATATTACAAAGATATCGCTTAATAATGAACAAAATTATCGCTTTTTGGTAAACTGATATGAAAAAATACCTACTTAAATGTGTACACAAAGTTTGTTCAACCCCGTATTACCCAAACAAGAGAAAACAAAGCATAGAACTGGAATGAAAAGCCTCTAGCCAAAACAAACATATCACACAAAACAATCAAAGCTTACTTAACGAAGTTTAAAGTAGTTTAAACCACTCGCTACGCTCAGGGTCCGAACCCGCATCTAACTAAATGCAATAACTACATTTAAAAATGAATTTAGATATTATGGGATAGTAAGACAACATATTAGGGATGCATCTTCCTTCATTATTTCAATTTAGATTAAAGAATTTGTTACTGAAAACACAGTTTTATGACATTGAAGAATATTTGTCGCAAATGTTTTTAAGGAGAGTTGGCTCAATTGAGTGACCGGCTCATCGAATACGCATTTTTTTACGAAATACTTAGCATTTTTTTTTTCTAATCAGAAAACACTAATGAATGAGCCATCACCACTATTTTTGTAACACTTTATGTAACGCCGTCACAGTTGTATCCTTAAGCACAAAATACTGCTGTTGACTGTACAACTGTTAAAGCAACATTGTTTATTTGCAAACAACAATGCAATCAAAGCCGGCTTAACCAAGTTTAGAGCGCTCGCCACGCTCGGGCTTTAACTTTAAGTATCATCCTAACTCAGTGCCAAATCGCGACCCGCTGACCGCAATAAGGGACATGAGACCACAAACTGGGGACCAGAAATAAATTAAAACGCTTTACTATATAGAATGCCTCTGACAATCGGGCTTTTAGCTCAACCAGTTGTCATACGTTAACCTATTCTTGCAAATTATGATTTGAGAAAATTGACGAATAATTTTGTTGTTTTTGAGTTTCCTGCTGTGCCACGCTAAGTTTGAAATATAGTGCTAAAAATGCTAGATGGCTTTTCTATTATTCATATGAACAATCTTCGCTCTACAATTAAACTTTGGCTTCTCAATAAAACTTTGAAGAAACAAATACAATATATCAATTTTACCTTTTTTTAGAATTGTACCTAACGTCAAACTGAAATGTGTTTAATATGTAACAAAAATAATACATTCAATTTCAGCGATCCTTGTAATAAAAGCCTCATTGTCAGAAACAGTCTGTAGATTAATAGCTA
>JALPQI010003753.1:0-85348 GCA_025490895.1 Thaumatotibia leucotreta | reverse complement strand
AGTCTTATTTTAATGTAAACGTAATTCAGTACCAATACCTAGTCTAGCATAATCAATGTTGTTGCTTTGCTACTGATCCTTCCGTTTTGGTTATAATTGCGGGATGACAATGACGGTCAAAAATGTCAAAATGCTCCTCGGACAATCACCCTGTGGGTACTAATCTACTATACGCATTACGCAACGATATATTAAGTATTTAGAGACATATATATCAATCTACACTGCAAACTGTATAGTGGTGTGAATGACTGCAAAGGTGAAAACACATACACCTGCGAAGGCTGCACGCTCAACGGTGTCAAAGTAGTAAATGTGTGATTGTTGCTTCCAGATTCGCAAACGCGGACAGCTGCGTATACATGGGAGATTTTGAAGTGGGCGGCTCTGAGCACAGTCAACCCATTGCAGTCATAGAGAGTAAGCCCTCGTTCTATCATAAACTACACACTCAGTCAGTGAATATGGGCCGTGGTTTTTTCATAGAATAAAGAAAATAATGCAAACATGGAGATTTCAAATATTTTTTCAAAATATTTATAGTGTAGGTAAAATCTATTTTTAAATCAGGTTATATTGGAATTTCCCTACATTTATAAATAAATCCAAAAAAAACCACCTAAAATACTGGTATTACGAGTTTCTTAATCATGAGTTGATATTTTTATATCTACGGAGTCATCTGACGATAAAGTACTGTGTTTTTCGGATCGGGTGAAAACTTCAGGGAAATTCCAATACAATCTGATGTTGACAACGGTTTCACTTGTATTATAAATATTTATTTTAGATATTTGCAATCCGCTAGACCTGTATTCATTGAGCGCGAGTTTATTAAGGCACTGGTATCACCGCGAGCTACTAAGCTATGAACTATCGGCTACAAACACGAACAAAAGATACGCACTCCCGTGTAAATAAAAGAGACACAGCTTAGTAGCCCGCGATGAGACCAGTGACTAAGGCCAGCCGTACACCTGTAAGTTCTTACGTAAGTTACCTATAGGGACGGGGCTATACTAAGGAATGAGATAGTGATATTTACCTTTCAATCCTTAGTATAGCTCCGTCACTATTATAACTTACGAAAGAACTTACAGGTGAACGAGCGCTCTAAGACTGGGGGTAGGATGTTTGAAGTTTGTGGACTACCCTAATCAGAAGACCTTGGTACTTAGACAAGTTGTCAATCACTAACGCTTAATCGTCAATCGTAAACGACAGGCAGCTAACTGTCTTTGTCGCACTATTATGAAAGTGTCACAGAGAGGGAAAACTACGATACGCTACTAAGCGTTAGCGATTGGCAACTTGGGTAAGCATGCTTTTCTTGAAGTAACAGAGAAAAGTTTAGTGAATTAGGTATCCATTCCAATTGTATTTTCACAGAAACATGAGCATTTTTAATAAGTTTGTACAATGTCGAAGATGGGTCCCAAATGTACTAACTTTTGAGAATTGCTCACATCCCAATTTATTCTTATTCTGTTTTTGTAATTATTGTAATTGAATAAATATGTCTTTTTTATCCGAATTTATCTTTCTGAACTTATTTTCATACAAATAGTACATAGGCCAGCCGTACACCTGTTTACACGTATACCAAGTTCTTACGTAAGTTACAGGGACGGAGCTATACTCAGGAATGAGAGGTGAATATCACAATCTCATTTCTTAGAATAGCTTCCTCGCTATACTATAACTTACGTAAGAACTTACAGGTGTACGGCTGGCCATACATAAGTACAGATGTAGATAGAAATGACTTGCCTTCGGAAACGTTCGTCAACTTCATGCTGTTTCAGTCTATCTCACTGAGACTGACAGTAATAGCTGTCATGCTACTTCAGTCAGACTCGGTGACACTGCCTGAAACAGCATGTGTTTAGTTACGAACGTTTCCGAAGGCAAGTAATTTCTCACTACACCTGTACATATTTTATGAGAATGACCACTGTATTTTGTTGGTTTTGATTAATTACGTGTATCATTACTTTTTCAGATAACTGTGAGTACACACCGCTACAGAAAAGATACGAAAATTATAATAATATCTTGGAAACTCATTTATAAAAAACAAAGTGTATCATTAATTATCTAAATGAATAAAACTATACTAATTGACGTTTTAATTTTAGCTGAGGGTAAGTTTATTGTATCGCTGATTTAAAATCTGGCTTTTTTTTAGATTTAAGGCAGGCTAGGATAATTTGATGTAGGTAATTTTAAATTGTTTTAATTTATTTGTTTTTTAAATAAAATTGGTACCTACGTGCTGTTACATTAACGTAACAGTTATTTTTAATTGTAGTCATGTCAGTTTCATAGCTATATCTAGTGACGCTAATAAAAGCATGTTAAATACGCCTTATGAAATTAAAGTTTACTGTTGTTTACAACAAGAAATGTGCTTTTTGAGGGTAGTCAATTTTTTGTTTACAGACTTTGCTTATCGTCATTGCGCCTGTAAAATCCGCTATGTGGTTGATTTATGACTTTTGACATAATAACCTAGCAACTATACAACAAAGGGTATTCATTGAATGAATTAAAATCCATCACATGTTGGTTTTTGCAGGCGCAACGACGTTATAATAAATAATAGAGGATGAACAATATTGCTTTGCTCTTCCGCGATACAGAATGTATAGTTAATTAGTGTAACCCGCTATAATTACTTGCGTATTTTTTGCATGCAATTAATTTTAAAACCCTCTCGCCGCAAAAATCCACTATACTATACTTGAGTATAGTGTTATTGGTGGTGGTTTGTTATAGTTATTTGTGTATTTATTTTTGCGGCGAGAGGGTGGGAAAATTAATTGCATGCAAAAAATACGCAAGTAATTATAGTGGGTTTCACTAATTAACTACACATTCTGTATCGCGGAAGAGCAAAGCAATATTGTTCATCCTTTAATATGGACTTCCGCAAAGTAACGCCTGATTCAATTAATTAATAAATAATAGGCCTTATGTTTTGATATTGTTTATTGAAGTACCAATTAATTATTGTTTTGAGTTAGATGTCAAGATTGCCGAAGTAGGGAAGAAATCAGCCAAACCCGATGAACCGTTTGAAGACACAATTACATTCACGTGCGAGAAGGAGGCTACAGTTGAAGAGGTAAGAGGAGCCGAGAAATCGATCTGTTACTTTGGAAATCACTTAGTAAGTGTGCTCAATTATGGCTCGTTGTGGGTACCTAGTAAGCGACTATAATTAATGTGTCAGGGCAAATGCAAATATTACGGTGTTTAAAATGGACTTTATTTAAGGTCTATTTCTAGAGTCGTGACAAGGCATCTTTCCTTGTGCACTGACACAAACATATACAGGGTGATTCTTGGGTAAACGTAGGTTTACGTGATTAAGTCCCGGTTGTTATAAAAATATGAGTGATAATTGTGAAAGTTTCAAAATTAATATAACTGACATTTTTTACTTTTTAAGACGTTTGTTCAAAATTAAAAAATATAAGTTTTTGCTCTTCAACTGTTAATGTTTCTGTAGGGCAGCCATTGCTTTATAATTTTAAATAAAATAATCTTAAGTATACTATATTTGTAATATCATTTTCCTCAGATACGAGTAAACGGTCACAAATTAGAATTGGGTACCGACGCAGCTACTCCTCACTTCGAAGTAAGTTGTTAAACTATCACACAAAACCACAGATTATGGAGTTAAGTAGATATATCAGCACCATACATTAAAATACATCCACATGAAATGTCGTCACCACTAGATGGCGCCACGGTTGATCGTTGTTGTTCGTGAGATGGGCACCGATGGCTCTGATACAGTATACACTACCTTTGTCGTTCTCGTCCATTCCATGAAACCTAATCCTTGACTGGGCATCAGTCACACCTTAATTTCATTGGTTTTAATTTAACCTATGTCAGTGTCAGAAAAAGTTTCAAAATATTACCATCGAGGTCTACGAACAAAACGGTCCTGAATTTTAGTTGATAAGTGTCACCCCCTCTTCAATGCATCACGGCTACGAATTTCAATGTCAACCTATAAAAACTTAAGCCGCCATTTACAAATACTTGTGATTAGTCCATCAAAGTTTTGATTGGCTATATTCTATACACATTTGTCAAAGATGTTGCGCCGAAATGTGCGCGGTGCGTTAAAAGACGTCCATATTATTTGTGGTCGCAGATTGAGGTTTAATTGATAAAGGCTATTCAAAGTCAAACGATTATTTATTCAAATAGCCATAGCAACAAGTACTTTTAAATCATAATACATAAGGTGGAAATACTAGTACCCGACGCTGTACCAATACTCGTCATCATAGCTTGAGTTGCCATCGATAAGATAAAATCAACTATTAGGGCATTTACCGATGATAAATGTATGTACAAACAGCAACACTTCTAACGGACCATTAAAGACAGAGCAGAGAGAAAATGAAAGAGATAAATATATTTATATTATGTCAACTTCAAATTAAGTAATACACGGGAATGTTTATTGTTCGCAACTTGGTCGAATAATACAAATCGGGTTCCGAAATCTTATGAGACTGGTATCACAACTTCGGCCGAACTCTGCTGACCAATGGGGCGGCATTGCTACGGTTAACCAATTATCGCTCGCGGTTTCTTCAGAAGGTGACATTACCATGGTTACGTAATAACAAAAACGTTTAACCAATGATTGATCGCAATTTTTCCGGAAGCTGACGTTACTATAGTTACGTTATATATAACATCCGCTTTAGTCCTGGAGACGTCAATCTAACTTCAGAGCCGGTCATTTTACTGCTAAGCTGCTATGTAGAAATTTTCGTTCATTTTCCTTTCAACGGCTGTCACTGTCAGATATTTTTTCAAAGTTAAAAATTCAGCCAGAAACTACCTATCAAGTCTCTATTAAACATTTGTATGGCTACTGACAGATTAAAGGATTATAGCTAGACTGTCAAACGTCTATCTACCATTTTTCCACAAAGGTTACATAAGTATTCAACTAACGTCAACTAAGAGATGTGATGAATTATAATAAAGACAGCAATAGCATTTGTCTCTGTCAATGAAAAAATAATTTAAAATTGCCCGATAACATGGAGATTTGTAAAAATATCTTGAACTGAAAAAATACCTCGCCTATTAATGTCAGATAAATCATGGCATCCGATTTGAAGAAACCATAATTAAATTACTAAACGGTTTTAGACAAATCTATGAAGAACTGTCGTTATCCAGTTTCCACTAGGAACAACGACATCTAGCGTCTAATCATGGCCGATAGCTAATTTTTAATTTTCGTAGACGAAGGAATTTTTATTATGTCAACTAGTTTTCAAATGCTGAAATTTTGACGCAACTAATATTCGATGACATATCATCGGGGACATGTCGCGATCGTGCCTACTAACGAAAAATACCGAACCCATAATATTACACGACCAAATTGCATCCTTTGCCAGGTGGCTCAACATTCCTATGTAACTGACATGTGACTGTAAGTGTGATTCTCTTTCATGCAATATTTCCAATTTCTGAAGTGTATACCTAGCTGTGTTGCTGTTTGTACTTTTAATGCTTCATATCCCAACTTTGAAATAATTAAATCATATCTAAATTATTTGCATAATTTTAAGACATGCTTACAGTTGCTTACAGATGAGTGTTAATATATTCAATGTCCCAATGTGTGACATTCCAACTTGTACTGAAGTGCCATCTATTGGGACTGCCTGCAAAAGCACCTGACACTTACTTGTCAATGGAGTTGACGAAGAAAATATTGCAATTTTGAGAAAATTTGATGTAGACACCCTATAAAATAAATAATGATTTAACGTTATTTACAAATCCATACTTTTACATACATGACAATACTTTATGTAAATCTACATAAAGGTTTGTCATGTGTTTTGGGACATAAATATTCTCTGTTTACATGTTGTTAACAGTTCATTCTTAAATAAATCTCTTATTTACTCCACTCTTTTCTTCACTTTCTTCTTTCCTTTACAGGTAGACGCAGCAGCGAAAACTATAAAAATTGTCATCCCGAAGATGTCTGCTGAATTCGAAGGTCATTTCCAGGCGAAGTTCAAGGTCGGAGACGAGGAGATCACCAAAAACATATTAGAGCTCTCGCCGTAAGTGTAAAACTGAGATACTTAATATAAAAATTATTATGGGACATACTTCACAAATAGTCCAGAGCAGGGACCGGTCAACCTCTTCCCAGGCAAAAGTCGTTGAACGGCTTAGCCAATCACTGAATAGCCCAAATCACATGGCTAACACTTTGAACTGCTTTCCCATTCATTTGACTTAGCTGTAGGAAGGGGTTTCCCTTTTGCGGTCAATTGAATGTAGGAAAGGGTTTCCCTTTCTTTTTTCAATATGCTTTTGGAACGACTTAATTGACACACTGTATTAAACCTTATTACGAGTAGATAAGTTTCTTGTCGCGGCTAGCGGCATTGTCAAAGTGACATTTTCATCAAAGCGTGTCGACCTGCCGCCATACCGTGCTAAACACCTACAACGTGAACTACCGAGCGACATTAAGTAAATATGTATTGCTCTTATTTTTATAGAGGCAAGGATCAAAATGGCTTTTAAGCGTTGTAAGGGAAACCCCTTCAAGATCAAGAGGTACGCAGTTCGAACGACTTTTTAAGCGCTTAGCAAAGAGTATTAGCTATACGCTTAGTATATGGATATCCGTATTCCGTATTAAAAGTCGTTTAAAAAGCTTTATGAAGGGGTTTTAAGCGGAAACGGCTTTAGTTAGCAAAGTCGAACGAAAAACCGTTTCAAAAACCCTCGAAGGGGATACCGGACCGGTCCCTGGTCCAGAGGTAAGGGCCACACTAAATGCGTGTGCAGCACGTACTCGTACATGGTGTGCGCGGGTTGTCTATTGTTTGCCCGACAGTTATTTAACATAATATTCATATGCCCGAATCTAACTTACCCGAATTTCATTTGCCCGAATTATTTGTTTACCATAAAAATTGTATGACATACTGCTTGTTGTTTAAACAAGCAGTATGTAACCCCCCGTCCCCCCCTTTTTTGGTTTTACAAAAATGAGGATGCGTAAACAATGAATTTAAAATACTTAAGTATTTTTAGTCAACGCTTTTAACTCCGCCCTACCCTAGAAACCTAACCAATCCAAGTTGGTTTTGCCCTGGTTTATTACTTGAACATATTTTTAAACTATTAACCTAGCACTGTGTATGCACAAAATAAAGTAGGCTAAACGAGTAGGATGCCATTTAACATCATGACAAATATTCTCGGCCAAAAAAATTAGGACGACGTTATGCGACACCACAGGCACCCAGAATACTAACCTAACCTACTTTTTAATAGCAGTTTCACTTTGTGGAGGGTCATTTGGATGACAAGTTATGTTATAGTCCAGTAGAGCCAGTGAACCCTGAGAGTAACAGTCTTCCTGTAAGGTTAGAAATTTGTATACTAACGGTTTATGGAATTCTAAGAGCAATAGCCATGACCTGGCAGGCGTCAGCCCTGCACGTCATCAGGCCCTTTATTTTTTGAACTGTTAAGTAAATTGGATTTCAAAACTTGTTTCTGTAAGTTTGAAAAATTTATAGGATAAAGTTAATTTATTGTACACCTTAAAAAAAAATTGACAGGCGATTACAATAAGCAGAAATATATGACAGGTCAATTAGAAAATGCACAGTTGATGAGGTAAAATAAACTTCATCCTGTATACTCGAAATTTTTATATGTCTTCAAATGAACGTCTCGGAGTAAGTATGTGCAATGCCAGGCGGTTTTGAACAGCATAAGACCTTGCCAGGCGAGGAGACAGTTAAGTAAATTGGGTTTCAAAACTTGTTTCTGTAAGTTTGAGAATTTAATAGGATAAAGTTTATTTACTGTACATCTTAAAAATAAATTGACAGGCGATTACAATAAGCAGAAGTATATGACAGATCGAATAGAAAACGCACAGTTGATGAGGTAAAATAAACTTCATCCTGTATACTCGAAATTTTTATATGTCTTCAAATAAACGTCTCGGAGTAAGTATGTGCAATGCCAGGCGGTTTTGAACAGCATTAAACCTTGCCAGGCGAGGGGACAGTTAAGTAAATTGGGTTTCTTAACTTGTTTCTGTAAGTTTGAAAATTTAATAGGATAAAGTTTATTTATTGTACATCTTAAAAATAAATTGACAGGCGATTACAACAAGCAGAAGTATATGACAGATCGAATAGAAAACGCACAGTTGATGAGGTAAAATAAACTTCAAGTATACAGGTATACTTGAAATTTTTATATGTCTTCAAATAAACGTCTCAGAGTAAGTATGTACAATGCCAGGCGGTTTTGAACAGCATAAGACCTTGCCAGGCGAGGGGACAGTTAAGTAAATTGGGTTTCTTAACTTGTTTCTGTAAGTTTGAAAATTTAATAGATAAAGTTTATTTATTGTACTTACATCTTAAAAAAAAATACAGGCGAGTAATCGCTAGTTAGTCGCTAGTAGTAGTAGAGTAGTTGCTAAGGGCGTGCGATTGAGAGGTGCAACTGTCCCCTTGCCTGGCAAGGTCTTATGCTGTTCAAAACCGCCTGGCATTGTACATACTTACTCTGAGACGTTTATTTGAAGACATGTAAAAATTTCGAGTATACAGGATGAAGTTTATTTTACCTCATCAACTGTGCATTTTCTAATTGACCTGTCATATACTTCTGCTTATTGTAATCGCCTGTCAATTTTTTTTTAAGATGTACAATAAATTAACTTAATCCTATAAATTTTTCAAACTTACAGAAACAAGTTTTGAAATCCAATTTACTTAACAGTTCAAAAAATAAAGGGCCTGATGACGTGCAGGGCTGACGCCTGCCAGGTCATGGCTATTGCTCTTAGAATTCCATATAAAGTTAGTATACAAATTTCTAACCTTACAGGAAGACCGTTACTCTCAGGGTTCACTGGCTCTCCAGCTATTATGGCATGTAATATTTACGGATTCCGATGATTCTGTCAAAAAACATTATGGAAATTGTCTTTTCTGGTAGCTAATTTGGATGACAAACGATGTTGTGGCATGTGATAATTACGGATTTCGATGATTCTGACAAATGACATTATGAAAATTGACTTTATGGGAAACAAAGTTTCTGGCAATTGATTAATATAGTAAACAATAAGTATGGCATAAGATGTTATGAGAAACAATATTATGTGTGTTGAATAGGATGGCAAATAAAATTATGGCAAATGAAATTCTGGCAAATGGGGGTATCCCGGTGTGCGCGTTGTAGCGTATGTAATATCATATTAGATGGCATACCACGTACGTGGCGTGTGCGTGCGCGTGACCAGCAACGACAGGCACTGCTAAACGAAGCACGTAAAATCGCTGGCGATCCAAACCTGCCGGTCCATCACGAGTTTCTGCACCCGCCTCGTCATCGCCTGAAATCCCGACATCCGCCCTACCAAACAGCCCACCACCTTATGGAAAAGCCTTTCGATATAGGAACCATGTGGAAAGAGGAATGAAAGGCAAACCCACCTGGGGACGCAGTCTCAAACTATGACCCCACGCAAATGCACATTAGTTACTCGACTCCTAGACGCGATTGGTGCCAGTTGAATAGACTGAGAACCGCACATGGGCTTTGCGGGGATTATAGGTATGTTCAAGTGTGGCTGGAGAAACTCACCGGTATGTGACTGCGGAGCTCCCGTGCAATCCATACAGCACATAATCCAGGACTGCCCAAAGAGGAGATACACTGGAGTTGCCCTGAATTTGCTTACTCCTGATGCGGACGCAGCCAATTGGGTGAAGAAGCTAGATATAAAACTATAGCATGATGTTTGATAAGATTAGTAAGCGACTAATTTGTAGCCATACGATTAAATAAAAAAACCAGCAAACGGTGTGCCATCTACACGGCCGACGGATGTATGCGACACGAACGAAATTTCATTTCGTACGTGTATTGTACGACGTATTGCAGGCATTGCAGCACAGATGGCTCTCCCCCTTGTTCCCCGTCCATTACCAAGTTACGTAACCAGCACTGGGAGAGGACAAATTATTCCTACTTGGCGTTGAAAATGTCAGAAAAAAAAAATGTTTTTTTTGGGAATGTACGAAAATTTCGTTTTTTCCGTTATTTTCGGGTTTTTACAAAAATAATCAATGTCACTGTCACTGTGAAAATACCGAATAGACCTAATTACCCTTTGTTTAGAGTTGAGTTGATTTTGAAAAGAAACGGGATTTAATCCGGAAATTTTCAACGCGAAATTACTACTACAATACCCGGTTTTGATGCATTCAAAATCGGGTATTGTAGTAGGAATTTTCTTTCCTTGACCAAAACCAACGCCATGTGCCGGTAATGTAATAGGAAATAAATATCCTAATACTGTACCCGTTATTCGAACAGGAATATGATTGCCTCCTCCCTTACAGTTGGCTTAAAACTTGGTTTTGTAACGAGGTTGCTAAGTTTCTGCTAGAAAACTTGCTTGTTTATCATTTTGAATTACTACATTACCCGGTATTGTAGTAGGAATAATTTGTCCTCTCCCAGTACTGGTAATGGACGGGGAACAAGGGTCCCTCCACAGTTTCGACCAAACTGAAAAATCAATTCTCCCACTAGGGCCTAAGCGCCATCTGTACTGAAAAATGGAGTTTGCACTGAGTTACAATACGATATTTCAGCACTGCTCCTAACGTTTCGAGCGCCGTCGTGGTTATTGGAGTAACAGTGATTACTCCCTGAACTAACTAGTAATATGTAAGTTCTCACTTTTATTATACACGGTGAAATTTAATTGGTGATCAGTAATATGATTTTGATTATTCTGCCGTACCTATGGTGATAGTAAGAATACATTTGTCACCACCCCAACTCTTCCTGCGGGTGTCGTGAGCAGACTAAGGGGCTGAAGTGACTTGACTGACCATTCTTTGATGATTGACAGCTGCGTCATCGTAGTGGACACATTACTGCGATCGCCAATCCGCTTGCCCAGCGTGGCGATTACGGGCATTTACCTCCTAATGCGTCTATATGCATAGTTAATAGGAGCCAGCCGTGAACTGAGATATAGGCTGATGAAGATGATGTATGTATTATGTATGTTATATGAATTTACTCAACAACTCAAAAATTAAAATCAGATCTATATGTACACGACTGCCCTAAAAAAGGAGTGTATTTTAGGTATTTTAACAGAAAAACTCTGTTAAATTATAAAAAAAAACTCTTTAGAAGAATGAAGGTCGATTTCACCAAAATTTTATTCAAAGACTAAGGCTTACTCTTAGATACTAGTGTCAAATGAAGTTTTGGCATTACGTCATCCTTAGAATGAAAGCTATACTATTTCGAATAAAGCTAATTAAATGGACCAACTGTAACATTTAAGAGGAACTTCCTCTCACGAACGCTGTGGCAGTGGAATGAACTTCCTGCCAATTTTTTCCCAAGGCACTACCTACACTTTAAAAAAAAAAGGGTTTCTAGATTGTAAAGGGTCGGCAACGCGCGGGGTTTCCTTTTGCAGGCGTCTCTAGGCTACGGTGACAGCTTACCATCAGGCGGACCGTATGCTTGTTTGCCACCTTCAGGAAAAAGGGTTAGAAAAATATATTACTGATCACGATTTAAATTTCACCTGTATACTAAAAGTCAAATAGGTCATCTATTAAAATTAAACCAACAGACATGAGAGTTAGGCTATTAAATAGGTCTTTAAATCTACTTCATTTAATTATATGGGTACAAAGTCGAATTCCATTGCAGAACTGAGATATTCATATTTTCATTCAGAGCAAATACGAACTAGGTATGAAGAGTCTGTATTTAACATTTTGGAGGGTAGGCCACATTTAGTATATCTAGATTCTACAATGGACATCTTGGTGCGTATATAACAAAATGAAGTATATTTGTAGACCGTTTTAATGACCTAACTCTAATCTGTGTTGGATCTGGGTCCAAGCTCCATACTAAGTTGCCCATGGTCCTTTTTACCACGCTGGTGAACAAGTATACGGTCCATGTGATGATAAGCAGTTGTTGTAGCCCATGGACGCAAGTCCTGAGGTATTGTATCGTTTATTCCTTTCCATGTTATCAATGTTTCTACTAGATGCCCATGAGGAAAGGAAAAAAATTTACAGCCAATTTCTAAGGCTAAAAGAAGATGTTATAATATATGTGTTTTAGTGAAATCTGCAAATAAAAAAGTTTTTTAAGTTTGCTTTGTTCTTCGAATGCCTCGATACATAAAATTAGTATTTTATTTATAAAACTATCGAAAAAAATATACTTTTCCTAACTAGTGCGCAAAAACGAACTTTGCGCACGCTTCGCGCGCGGTAATTTCTCTTTTTGACGCACTTGTTATGAAGAAAATCGTCCCTTACACGTGCAAAAACTATTTTTTAACTCGGGTGATTGTCTCCCTCGTTTCACTCGGGCTCCAACTTTCGTCCTCGCCGAAAAAAGTTTTCCCGCACTAGTTAGGAAATGTACTATTTTAGTACAGTTGGTGCCTTTTTAGGCTCTAGCGCGAGAAGTGTGTTATTTTACGTCAGGTCCAAAACTTCGGAGGGTCATCTGCAGTAAAAAACGTCGTACGAGATACGTGCAAAAACGAAATTCGTAACTCGTGTCGATTTAAAACACTGCGTATCGGTCGTGTTTTAAAACATCGCCACTCGTTTTAGAATTTCATGTTTTCGCACTTGTGTCGTAATGTACAACTTTTTACATATTATGCTAGGTAATTAAAATTTTTTTTGTCGATTTCATGTTTGTAAATTAGGTATCATAAGATTAAGGCAACACAATAACAAAATCGTTTTCTATTCTCTGCGAGATCTAAGAATGGACTTTTGACAGTTATAGATTATTTTTTATTAATACTAGGCTAAGACTCACCATTTTTTGTCTTAACGCCATATATATAAGGGTCATTTCTGAATTGTCAAATGTTAATTCTTAGAAATCTCGTAAAATAGACGAAATACGGCTTCATACGACATTATTATTTTTTTACGTTTAACTGTACTTTTAAAACACTTATAAAGTTTCACAATGAAAACGTTAGTTTTTACTTTAAAAATGCACTTACACACTCAATTCAAATGTCCAATCTTTTGAGCTAATTTTTTCGTGAAATAATAACTATGAAACCGGATAAGGGTCGTTCTTCCGTTTCGTTCAAAAAACAACATTTTTTGAGAATTCTTTTTTTTTTTCTTTTTTTTGTCTTGTTGTTATATACTTAGATTTAAATACCCATTAATAGAATAAATCAATAAAAGGCACATATATAACTATTATATTTATGAGTAAAAACGATGGAAAGGAATGAGCCCGCCGAAGGCAATGAATTTTGCATGGAAAGTAATAAACACGCTTGGAAAGTAATGATAAACAAAGGTATGATAATGAATATAAGTATAAGACAATGAATTTAATTAAACTGAAATAAGGAAAACATACGATAATAGTTGCATGATATAAAATAAAAACTTCATGAGGCGTTTAATTAAAAAAGCTATTTTATTAATCATCACATTACTCTTGTATAATAAAACAAAGTCATTATTTGAAAGATATTATAAACTATCAAAATTATCGAGCTTATAAAATAACAAGCAAGTGCTTCCGTGTTTGAGGTAGAATTAACAAAAAATACAGAATAAAGGTGAGGTGTGGGAATTGTAGACCAATGATAATAAGTTTATGTCACAAACATAGTATCAACTTCAAGTTGTCATTTCGTTCAGTTAAATATCGTCACAAATATAGTAATATATAAACAAATAGACATATTCAAATAATTCAACAAAAATGCTAAACAATCTTTTAACAATAAACATGAAATATGATGTTTCTTGAAACACTTAAAAAAAACAATATTAAGCAAAAAATTAAGCTCTTTATAAATTTTGGGGCATATTTAACAGCTCTAACAGTAATAGTTATTACACTGTAATAATGTGTAAATAGTGTAAAAACCCTTCACAATCTGTCCAATTCTGTCATTCACGATGAGGTAACGCCTAAAGCTTGGAGCAGGAGTGTGGTGGTGCTATTTTTCAATAAGGGTGACACCACTCTACCTACTTAAAAATTACAGGCCCGTCTCACTCCTGAGCCACGTGTACAAGTTGTTCTCGAGAGTCATCACGAATCGTCTCGCAAGTAGGCTCGATGACTTTCAACCTCCCGAACAAGCTGGTTTCCGAAAAGGTTTCAGCACCGTGGACCACATACATGTGTTTCGGCAGGTTATACAGAAAGTGGAGGAGGGGCCGTGGACACAGCCTACCACACGCGCGTCGAGTGCCCTGCATGGGCGGAGCCTCGCGCTGCTTTGTCTGCGGCCGTAGGAGGAGACCTGTTCCTACCGGTTTTGGCGAGGCGAATGGTCGAGGCCAAGGAGGCCTGGGAGGCGGTGGCCACCTTCTGCGCGGAAGTCATTGCGCAGAAGGAGGTGGCAGAGCTTGCGCGAGAGGACGACCCAGATGCGCCTCCTCAGCGCCGAAGAAGAACAGGGCGGCGGCGCAGAGCCTTTGCAGGCCGAATGCAGCTGCCGTAAGGGGGACCTGCGAGTGATGGGCCGGGAGTCCCATCATCCGCTCAGTGAGGTCTTGAGCCGGATAGCTTTCAAGTGTTCCGAGGTGCTATCGGCGGAGTAGGCTGCTGAAGCAGCCAACAAGACGGGCCCTCAAGGGCAACGCTCGCGGAGTTCTCGGAGGTGTGCAGCAGCGTCCCCGAAGCCCCGCACATAGAGCGAGCGGTGGAACACCCCAGGGGTTTAGTCCATGCGAGTCGGACATAACCACCCGGTTTTAAAAAGGTTATACAGAAAACGGAAGAAAATATTCTTACGTTTTCCCTGTGCCTGTGCCTAGCATTCGCGGACTACCTACGAAAAAGCCTTCGATGCGATCCAAATATGGGCTGTGCTGCAGTCTCTTCAGCGGTGCCAAGTCGACTATCGGTACATCGAAGTATTGAAGTGCTTGTACAGAAACGCCACTACGTCGATCCGCCTGCAAGACCAGAACTCGAACCCGATTCCAGTGCGGCGGGGTGTCGGACAAGGAGATGTAATATCCCCAAAACTGTTGACTGCTGTACTGGAAGATGTTTTTAAGATTACGGAGTGGGAAAGACGCGGCATCAATATAAAGGGCGAGTATATCACGCACCTTCGATTTGCCGACGACATAGCCGTTATGGTCTTAGCAGTTACGCACTGAGGTCTTCAACGTTTTCAACCATAGCCGTTATGGCTGAAACCGTTGAATACCTCAGTGCAATGCTCGATGACCTCTGTAGAGCCTCTGGGTGAGTTGGTATGAAGATGAATTTGGACAAGACGAAAGTTCAATGCTCAAGTAGTACCATCTCCCGTTACAGTCGGAGGCTCTACTCTCGAAGTTGTTGACGAGTATGTCTACCTGGGACAAAATGTTCAGTTAGGTAAGTCCAACTTTAAGAAAGAGGTAAATCGTTTATTAAATTTAAAGGGGATTGGGTATTTTTGTATGGACTAGTGGCGTCATTTTTTTCCAGCGGCCATGGTTTATGTTACTACTATTTTGTAGTGCTACTTTAGACTAGCTTATTTACGAAATAAGTTTTGCCGTAAGTAATATCGGAGCCTAGATATGGCCCTTCAAACAATGTTATTGGACCAGTGAATATATCTAACTAAGACAGGTTTAGGAGACAGCTCAGATGACTACAGGCTTATTTAACTCGATAATTCTACTAACAAAGATACAAGGATATTGCCTTTAAAGTATAATAGTTAATGTAACCGACTTAAAAAAAGAAGATCTTACCTATATGAAAATGCAACTGTATTTCCTTATGCGATTTCTATGCTGTCTGTTTAGTGAACATTAAAAATGTTCCAAATTGGTTTCAATAGACGGTTCACCCTCTGACTACACCATAAGGAAACACAGGTGTTGTAGGTGATGGGTACGCGTATGTTAAATAAGAACAACAGAATATTTTAAATCGAATGCCGAAACTGTGGTGCGAGCGAGTAGCCAACGCGGCGGATGCTTGATATCGGAATATATAAGTACCTTCAGTTTTATTTAGGTGCAGCGCTTGGAATTTGCTCGCTACCCACCAAAGTTTTAATAAAGCTTTATTGCTCAAAATATACACTAGATGGCGTTGCTAGTACTAAAATTAAACACTAAGAATTAATCTAGGGTACAATTTACATAAAATATATGCGTCGCCTACAATCCCACCCCCTTAGTGATGACTAGTCATCACGAGCCATCTCTGGTGCAAGTAAGGCGACGCGTGTGACGGGGCGTCGTAAAATTCCCGATCGCGTGCGGACATCCACAACGCGAATACGTCCGTCATTACCGGGGTGAGTCGCACTCACTACTCCGTGCCGCCAGGAACCACGGTCTAAGTTAGGTTCGACTAAAATTACGTAATCTCCTACCTGTAAGGAACGATTTTCGCGCGTCCACTTCTGTCGCGGAAGAAGTGTTGGCAGATATTCTTTAATCCAACGTGCCCAAAACATGTCAGTTAGACGTTGAGCTATCCGCCACTGACGTTTCAACCGGAGATCCTCATTGTCGTACCTCCCAAAAGTAGGTCCATTTGAAGATGTGCCAATCAAAAAATGATTGGGTGTCAAGGCTTCGGGGTAGTTGGGGTCCGTCGATACGTACGTTATTGGTCGGCTGTTAACGAGCCCTTCTACCTCAGCCACCAAGGTTAAGAGCGTCTCCGGACGGGGTGCGCGTTCCCTTAGTACTACTCGGAGGGCTGATTTTACAGTGCGCACCATACGCTCCCACGCTCCACCCATTTCAGGGGCGCCTGGTGGAATAAACTTCCATTCGATTCCTCGCACGAGACCGTCATTGCGCAGTGCGTCACTATTTAATTCAGCGATGCTGCGTTTCAATTCCAAATCGTCACCTCTCAGATTTGTCCCATTATCGCTGTATATCAAACTGGGAACTCCTCTGCGTGCTATCATCCGTCTCAAAGCCATTATGGTAGAATCGGTGGTAAGGTTTTCAGTTATCTCGATGTGTACGGCTCGAACTGTTAGACATGTAAACAGCATGCCATAGCGTTTCTGTCTACCACGACCTACCGTGACCTCCATCGGACCGAAAAAATCAATACCGGTGAAAGAAAACGGACGACGGTTGTGCTGCAGTCGAGCGGACGGCAGGTCACCCAGGCGCTGCGGCTGCGGTGCGGCGCGGCGATACCTGCACAGCAGACAACGGGCTGCGACTGAGCGTACAGTCGGTCGCAGCTGTAAAATCCAGTAGCGCTGTCTTAACTCGTTAACTACGAGTTCTTGGGCTCCATGCAGTGCTCGTCTGTGGTGGTACTCCACTAGCAGTCTGGTGATTTGATGTTTGCCATCGAGAATCACTGGTCTCTTCGTAGACTCTTCAATACCTACTGCTTTGTCGATACGACCTCCAACCCGCAGTAAGCCCGTATCGTCAAGATAAGGTGTCAACTGGAGTAACCGGCTATCTTTCGGTAGCGGTTTATTTTCCTTTAATGAAATAATATCTGTGAGAAAGGAATCGTATTGACATTTCTTTATCAGTAGTTCTTCTGCCGACTGTATCAGTTCGGTGTCGATTTGATTACATTTATTTTGACATTTTTTAACGAAAAATAGTACCCGTGCAGTTGCCATAAGTAATCGAATCCACGACGAAAAGTTATTTTCGTTAGGTACCGGTAACGTGCTAGTACAGTCGGCTGAGGATACTACGTTAATAACCTTACGTTCACAGAGGGTCTCCTCGAGCTGCTTAGCACTCTTGAGATCCTTGGGCCACTTGCTTTCGGGTTCGCGTAAGAACGCGGGCCCCTGGAACCATACGTCGTCGTACCGTAGTGGTGGCGCATCGTCGCGAGTGGCCACATCTGCTACATTTACGGCGGTGGGCACGTAGCGCCATTCCGACGTAGTGGTCAACTCGTCAATCTCACCGAGGCGGTGAGCGACGTACGGTTTGTAGTCTCTGGGGTCACTGCGAATCCATTGCAGGGCTGTGTTTGCATCGGTCCAGAAATACCTTTTATTTGGCTTAATGTCCTTGTGTTCGTTCTGTAGCGTGGCGGCAAGACGTGCGGAGAGCACACAACCTTGTAGTTCCAGTCTCGGTATCGAAACCGGACGAAGTGGGGTCACTCTGCTTTTGCTAGCCACAAAGCATACATTTACAGTGCCATCGGAACGAATAAAACGCCAATACATGACAGCGGCATACGCCTTACTGCTGGCATCGCAAAACGCGTGCAGTTCGGTATTTACAATAATTGGGTCACTTACCCCATTCGTTATATCATCATAGCATGGCGTCCATGCTGCCGCGCCATCGTAGTGTCGTGGTATGCGCAGCGACGCTAGAAGTTTCAGCTCGTCGAGCCACCTTACCCAGCATGCATGCTCCTCCGGTCGGATGCGGCAATTCCAATCTACGCCACTACGATGTACGTTCTGAAATATTATTTTACTTTTTATGATAAACGGCGATAAAAAACCGTGAAGGTCATAAACTGACATAATGAGACTAAGCATTTTTGCTTTCGTAGGTGCCTCAGATCCATTTAATACATCTTGTGGGACACGATTAAATGAAATTTTAAAACCAAAAGTGTCATCTGAAGGATGAAACATTAACCCTAATGTGCGCTCAGTTGTATTCATGACTCCGTCTTTAAAATGAACAGCTGTTTGCGCGAGCGCATCGGTAGGTATATTTTTCAATACCTCCCTACTATTACTTGCCCAATTTCGTATCTCAAATCCACCGCTCTTGTGGATAAGAGTAATTTGTTCAACTAATTTCACTGCATTTTCTACACTAGTAGTTGAATATAAACAATCGTCCATGTAATGACTTTTAACAATAACATTTACCGCCTCCGGATATAAGTCATCGTACTTAGAGGCATTTTTATTTTTAATAAATTGTGCTATAAACGGACTGCAAGTTGCCCCAAACAATAGACTTTGCATAACACATGTTTTTATGGGGGCGCTCGGAGATTCCTGCCATAAAAAACGTAACACATGTTGATCTTCCGGCCTTATTTTCACCCTTAAAAACATGTCCTTAATATCCCCAACTATAACTATTTTGTTTTCACGAAACCTGAGCATAATTCCCATAAGTGAGTTATATAAGTCAGGTCCCGTTAACAAATAACTATTTAAACAAATCCCATTTACTTTTGCAGCACAATCATAAACAAGTCTCAACTTACCGGGTTTGTTGGGATTTTGAACTCCGAAGTGCGGGAGATACCATACGTGGTGCGCCGAGAGTTCATTTTCCTTAAGCTCGCGCGCATAACCAGCGGCAAACAGTTTGTTTACCTCACTTCGGTAGCAATCTGCGTACGCGCCATCTTTGGCAAACTTGCGCATTAGAGACTGTAGTCGAGTAAAAGCAGCTTCTCTTGTATCGGGCATGGTGAATACGTCCTTTTTGAACGGCAGGCCAACCTCCCATTGATTCCCGATAAGGCGCGCTGAATCTTCCAATATCTGCAACGCTCTTAAATGATCGCTATTTTCACGGCGTAAAGTTGAAATTCCTATGGAGTCTAGGGAAAACGAATTGCGAATTAAATCATTTAATTCGGTAATATTCTCACCGTCGGTGTGACTGAGATGGAACACATTAGCAGCCTTAGAGTGAGCGCGACCACAACGGCCATGAATTGACCAACCTAACTTGCACAGAGATCCATAGGGCTCGGTTTCACTACCATGAATTATGTCAATCGGAGCGATTAAGAAATAATTATCTTCCCCAATGAGAATGCGAGGTATAACACTACTTTTACACACATAATCCTTAATATGAGATAAGTGTTGACAATTCAGACTGTTAATTACAGACAAATCTTGTTGTGGTAAATTTAACTTCGACACTTTCCGTAACTTAATGTCATAACTATTGTTATTGTTTTGTCCACTTATCTGAACGGTAACGGTCGGCACATCTGACTGAAACACTTCTAAACCAAACGCGTCGGTGAACTTTATAGCGCGCGATTGTTCACATTTGAGTCCTAGCTCAGTTACTAGCTGAGAGTCTATCATTGACACTGAAGCGGCATCGTCTAAAAGGGCGTAAGTACTTACAGTTCCCTTAGGTCCACGTAACTGCACAGGCACTACTTTTAACATGACGTTATCCATAGAAGAAAGTTTATCACAATCCGATGTAACATGGGCCACGGTGTCGGGAGCCGAGGGCGCCGGCGATGCGGCCGGCGGTTGAGCGTGCACGGGGGCCGGCTCGGGCGGCAGGTCGACGACCGCGTCAGCTGATTGTGATGACGTAGGTTTCTTCCAGTGTAGCAGCTTGTGGTGTGCGAGTCCACAACCATCTATGTCGCACACGGGCGCAGGGCATGCGTTTCTATCGTGTCGTGACGTCAGACAACAATAGCATAGTCCTTGAGATTTGATGAACTTCCATCTGTCACGACGCATGGCACGTTTGAAGACACGGCACTCTGGCAGAGGGTGAAATATCTTCGAACAAAATTTGCAATTTTTATCTTCCACGACGGCGTTAGTTGTCAATATGGGCCGATTAGTACGAAATTTGTTTTCAGTCGAATATTTCGTTGTACTTTTCGATTCATTCGGCTTCACATTTTCACGGACGTCTGCCAAACCAACGAGTGATAACATTTGCGCTTCTTGTTTTAGAAATTCAGCGATAAGAGTTAACTTAGGCTGATCTTCATCTAACCTCTTGTATGCGTAATCGGTCCATTTACCGACTAATGTGCTCGGAAGCTTGCTAAGGACGGTTGATGCTATCTCCGGGCTGCGCAGATAATCCGGCTTATTCAGTGCACTAATTGTTGCGACACAATTATTTACCTTGATTGAAAATTCAATTAGATCATGATGGTATGATGTAGGCAACGAAGGTAGCTTCTTCAGCTGCGTCGTAAGGTTCATGATGATGACATCCGATCGGCCAAACCTCAATTCGAGAGCTTCCATTACCGTGGCAGGCGAAGTGTTACCGATCAGCAGAGCGGTGACCGTGTCCTTGGCGTCGCCTCGCAATGCTTTGCGTAATCTCTCCAGGTTCTCTGACTCACTAAACTCACAGACTCGAGTGGATTCCGTGTAAGCCTTCTTAAAGTGCAACCATTCGATGCTGTCACCGCTGAAAACAGGTAAGTCTCGTGGCGTAGACAGGCGACTCAGTAATCGATCTTCGCGCTTGGCTGACGAAGTTTTCATAATGTCCTTCAGAGTAAGCGCTAGTTCTCGAATGCTGTCGTTAGGGACATAGGGTTGGACTATAGGTAAGTTGACGTTTGCTGGCAGGGTTTGTTGCTGAAAGGGAGCCTCTAGTTGCGGTATGTATGTAGTCTCGTCATGACCTTGACTTAACCATTGTTCAACGTTAGACCGCGCTCTGTTGCTAAGGGCACCTCCGCTTCCTTCACTACCCCGTTCACTTTCCTTCTGTGATTGCTCTGCGTCAACTTGTGCTAGATCAGCTTCCAGCTTTTTATCAATAAGCGCCAGCTCAATCTGGGCCTTAGCTTGAGCGGCTTCGTACTCCAATTGCTTACGTCTCGCAATCGATGATGACGTAGACAGTTTCGACTTGGCTGATGAAATCGAGCCACGTATCGAACCACGTATACTTTTTGGTGTTTCCATTTTTACTTGGTCCAAATCCTTCGGCTGTTTAAATGCACTATCGGTGCCGAGGTCTGGTTTGTTGACTATAGGTGCCGCGGGCGCGTTGCTCGAAGTACTCGCCATTTGCAATTTCGTGCGCTCGAGTTCACGATGTTGTTTTCGAGTTTTAACTTGCGATGGTGTTCTGTATACATCACTTTTAGTCCAGATTCGGTTCGAAGACCACTTTATTGTAGGTGATGGGTACGCGTATGTTAAATAAGAACAACAGAATATTTTAAATCGAATGCCGAAACTGTGGTGCGAGCGAGTAGCCAACGCGGCGGATGCTTGATATCGGAATATATAAGTACCTTCAGTTTTATTTAGGTGCAGCTCTTGGAATTTGCTCGCTACCCACCAAAGTTTTAATAAAGCTTTATTGCTCAAAATATACACTAGATGGCGTTGCTAGTACTAAAATTAAACACTAAGAATTAATCTAGGGTACAATTTACATAAAATATATGCGTCGCCTACAGGTGTGTTGCACACATGCAAAACGTTTTGACATATTTCCAAGTAGGAAATGTACCTAATTAGATTAGTTTTTAGATTGGAATTGTTACTAATGCTTTCTTATGTATACAACACAACATATGTGACATTATTTGGGATAAGGGGCTTTATTGTTGATGGCTCTTACGTCCGGTGACGTCGCATTTGTATACAAACATGGCTCATAACTCCGTAAGCGCCAATGACATTAACAACCCTTTTCCCTGATAACGTCATTTGTAATTTTTAGTATTACGTTGAATTAGTTTTTTACACATTTTCTGGCTCGTCGTAAACTTCATTCTCAATATTACCTATCTTGGCGAATCACTCTCTCTATAAACTGTGCCGGGGGATCAAGATGTTCTTGATATAGGTATCAAAAACATCTTGATGCCCAATTATATGGTTCTTGGGATGGGGTAGGCCCCATATAATTGACATTACATGTGAGCAACAGCCTAAGGTCCTCTTCCCAACAACACATGAACAATAATGTCCTAATATTGCCTCTGGGCCTTGAAATCCACCATCTACAGCAACATAAAAAAAATAGTGTCTTCTGTTGGAGTGCCGCGATTTTATTCTGCTTCTTAAAAGCCACGGATCGATACAATCAGGATTTCGTAAAATCGGATGACCGCAATAACTACTAAAATAGTAGTATTTTTTCCTCACTGGCTATATTATGCATGACGCCATTTCACCCTGTCCCTCTCGGTAGTATGCACTATGCAGCAATCGCTCAGCCGCATCAGTCGCGAGCTACGAACGTTAAAAAAAAAGTGTTTTTTTTTCAAGAATTTTTAGAGATCCGATCCTTAACAGTAAGCTATGCACCTTCTTCTTCTTACTTTAGGGTTGAAATTAGATATTAGTCCGATCTTAAGCCAAGAAGGTTTTTCGATTGGGTGTCTTGAAAAAACTTTCGGTCAATGATTATTTAGATCCGAAAAAGAACCTTATGTCCAAGGTTACCTTATGAGTTAAGGTTAGGTTTTACGTGGCATACACAATAGTAGTTTTAACTCATTCCGATGCATTTCAAAAATAAATGTGAGTCTTTACTATAAAATTTTAAAGTATGATATCTCGGCTCCGATATAATTTAGCTATGTGCACCCCATAATAAAATAAGTCTATTTTAAATTGCTCTTTTCAAATTTACCACTTTCATGAGTGGCCGCCAAAATTTAAAAACGACGCCAACTTTACCCAAACCCCTTTTTTAAAGTTGCTTACAGAGCTAGTAGCTGGAATAACTTCTTCATTGTTATTAGTACAGGAAGCATTGGTTATAGTAGTCTGCCCAAATCCAAAAGACATGGAAGGTAGCTATTCAAGCAAATGAAACAGCTTAATGATCTTAAAGTCACAATGTACATACACCGGTAACTATGTAGACCATAGCGCTTGGTGAACTTTAATTGTTCCTTTAAAAACAGGCACGTTAGTTGGGAATTTCTTTCTCTGGATGTCATCGTCGGGTATCTCATATTTTAATCCCTCGGACGCTGTCACGAACGCGCCCTTTCCGTGGCCAGCTTCTTGGTAATTACAACTTACAATTTTGAGCGAAGGAAACTGTAGGTGCAATTGCGCGATCATGTAGAATTAGCTGTAATTACAATAGCTGGTGATCTAGAGCAAACAAATATATCTAATATAAATAGAGTTGTAAAATGTAGGTACTTAAAATTAATGGTTAAGAAAAAACTCATCACTTTCCATTGCTGCTCATTCCTTTCCGTAATTTTTTTTCTTTAATTGGAAAAGAATGAATTGGAAAGTAATGAATATTTGATCTTAGAACGTTAATTACTTGTGTTTCTCTAGTGTGATATCTATTGCATTTAATATTCAGGTAATAATTCATAATAAGAGTAGCAATAAGCTAAAACGCTTAAAAAGAAAACAAAACTTACCGAATTAGGCCCCGGACAGTAATGAAGCCAACCTCGTGACAAAATTCTCTCCGCGTCACAATATCGTAATTTTTTTATTATTAAATGGAGCAACGTCCATCCGCATCGGAGCATGCTGGCATACTAACCGGGGGAAAGACGCGAGAGCAGGACACAGGCCGTCTAAAGGGCCAGTGTCGTTCAAAACATGCATAGTCTTCATCGAGGAATGGAATGAAGATTTTGATGTGACAAAAGTAAAAGTTCGATTCTTGTAAAGTTATCTTAGCTTAAAAGTTATCTTAGAAAGTAAAGTTAGCTATCTTAAAAATATATCAGCGTTAATATTACTTTATTAATATATCACTTAACGCGACCAAAAGGTTATTAATGTGTTAAAATTAAAAATTAGTTCGTCATAAAATTTCAAAGTTTTGGAAAGGTAGTTAGACTCAGGAAAGTAATGAAGATTCACTATGTATGAAAGTCCATTTAGGCTTCTATACATCCAATAAAAATGGTATCCATAATTGGTAAATTAATAGCACTTTTCACTTTGGAATAGTGATTTTAACGAAACGCAAGAACGACCATAAACTCGCGTACCTATATTAACTAATTTTAACTTCATTCCGACGTTTCGAACACCTTACAAGGTTCGTGGTCTGCGGATGACACAGAATGAATGTCGGAATGAAGTTAAAATTAGCTAATATACGCGAGTTTATCCGTTTTCATAGTTTTATTTCATGTGTTATCCTCGCGGTAACCGAAGAAAATATTATCTAATTTTCTCGTTTTGACCAATTGTCGCTTGATCGCTTGTTCGATAACACTGTCCATTTTTAACTTCAAATTTGGTCAGAAATCCGCTGTTCAAATTGTTCCCTTTCCTCATGGGCACATTGTATAAAACGGAAGGAGACAAACGATACCTTATCGGCTTGGTAAGTTAGGAGAAATTTATGAATAAGGGGTTAAGACAGCTAAGTACGTATAAAATATTGTTTCTTTTTTTCAGAGCCTAAAGGAGTTCACCGCGTTAGCCATAGGGATCAGACTTATTTTACGAAATAAATTTAATTTGAAAAAATGTTTACTGTTTCATTTTAATATGAATTAGAGAAAAGTCTTGGCTAGTGGTCTCCAAAATTTCTTTTTACGTCTTACTAAAAAGTTAAAAAAAACCAAAAAGTCTGAGATTCTGCGAGGAATACCATCATTGCCATCAGATATATCGCAGCGTCCGGACCCGGAGCGTTCAAAAATATCTGAACACGGCTTTATTGCCATAACCAAGGCCCGTAATTTTCATGCCGATGACATCAATTTGACGTCACGCTCCATTTACCTAGAGTGATCCCAAATAGTTTTATTGTTAGTTATTAATTTGATTTAATCGTATGGCTACAAATTAGTCGCTTACTAATCTTATCAAATATCATGCTATAGTTTTAATTTAGTTATTAATCATTAGTCGTCAATCATTTTAATCATGTACAAATAACTACAAAAGTAGTCTATTTACACGTGAAATAAATAATACCTACTTGATAGTTGATGCGTGAAATACAAATAATACTATTTGATTTGTTTTTATACTTACATTTCATTTTAAATGATATTGTTGACACATTTTAATAATTACATAGAAATCAGAACTCCTCTTCAACGCATAGCACGTATCAAGTAGGTATTATTTATTTCACGGGTAAATATACTACTTTTTTGTATATGATTAAAATGATTAATAACAATAAAACTATTTGGTATCATCCTAACTGGAGCGTGACAAAGTCAAAGTCAAAGTCAAATAATTCTTTATTCAAATTGGAATAGCAACAAACTCTTTTGAATCGTCTAGATATGAAAACTACTTCCGGTTCGAACCCTACACCGCTGACCCAAGAAGAACCGGTAAGAAACTTGGCGGGAATTATTTTTTCAAACAATGATGGTACATCTTACAACTAATAGGCATTAAAAAAAAAACATAAAATTGATTTTAAACAAATTGAAATATAATAATAATAACAAGAGATGTAAAGTCTCTAAAAGTCACAACATTTATAAGTAATAATTTATAGAGAAGTAAGGTTTCTCTCCGAATAGGTATATAATAATAACATTATATAATGCACGTTTGGAGATGTACAAGGTCTCCAAGCGTAAATTATCGTAATTGAATGTCATGACTTTAACAAACTAATAATTAAATCCTAAATTACTCCCACGGTGTTTTATCATTCATGTAGTCTTGTGTACTATAATAAGCTACTAATAATATAAGTTTACGCTTTACAAAATTCTTAAATTTGTTGACTGAAAATTCAGTAACATTTACTGGAAGTTTATTATAAAATCTTACACAATTACCCATGAATGATTTCCTAATTTTATGGAGAGTGGCGGGTACTGCGAGCTTATGTTTGTTTCTAGTATTAATATTATGTATGTCACAGTTTTTCCTAAAATTGATAATATTTTTATGTACATATATAATATTCTCATAGATGTATTGAGAATACAATGTCATTATATTAATAACCTTAAACTTATCTCTAAGTGAGTCTCTAGGGCTCATTTTATATATCGCTCGAATAGCCCTCTTCTGCAGAACAAAAACAGTGTTAGTCTCTGAATTAGCAGCACTGCCCCATAATAAAATGCCATACGACATAATGCTATGAAAATAACTAAAATATACTCACCGAGCTGTATCGACGTCAGTTAATTGACGGGTCTTGCTCACTGCAAAAGCTGCAGAACTCAGTTTATTCGAGAGATTAGATATGTGAGGACCCCACTGAAGCTTAGAGTCTAGTGTTATACCAAGAAAGACTGTACTTTCAACTATTTCCAATTCCTCACCTTTCACAAATATACTAGCCTGTTGATGTTTAACGTTACTTGTAACAAATTTAATACATTTAGTTTTTTTCTCATTCAACATTAAGTTATTCATATTAAACCAGTTTACTACTTTCGAAATAGCATTGTTTACATCATTCCAAGCTTGTTACTGTCGTTTGACTTTAAAAATAAGTGAGGTATCGTCAGCAAACAATACTATATCATGGTGGGTCTCTATGAGATGTGGCAAGTCATTTATGTAGATAAGGAAAAGGAAAGGCCCCAATATAGATCCCTATGGTACACCCGTGGAGACCAATGACCCCGGCGATCGCTGTCCATTCACATCAACCCTTTGTATTCTACCGCGTAAATAAGATTCCAGTAAATTTAACGCTGATCCTTTAACTCCATAATGGTCTAGCTTCCTGATCAATGTTTCATGACAAACGCAGTCGAAGGCCTTGGACAAATCACAGAAGATACCTAAAGCATCTCGTGATTCCTCCCAGGCATCAAATATTTGTTTAATTAATTCGACACCAGCGTCGGATGTTGAGCGCCCCCGAGTAAAACCAAATTGCTTGTTATGCATTAAATTGTTTACGTTAAAGTGCTTAATTAATTGCGATAAAACTATTTTTTCAAAGATTTTGCTGAACGTTGGTAGCACAGATATAGGTCTAAAATTAGTGGGGTCAGAAGTGCTACCGGATTTGAATAAAGGAGTTACTTTACTATGTTTCATAAGATCAGGAAACTCACTACAATCAACACATTGATTAAATATTACTACCAATTCAGGTGCTACGATTTCAATAAGGGATTTGACGACATGAACAGAGACTCCCCAGAGGTCAGAAGTTTTTTTGACATTGATGGATTTAAATGCCTTTATTACATCTGAGATTTGAATATGTTCAAAATTAAAGTCGTTACTACACATAGGGACGTTATCTCTTAATAATATAGTGGCAGCCGAGGGTGATGAATTTAAATACTTAGTTATGGAGACTGGTATATCGGTGAAAAAGTGCTCAAATTCTGTTGCTACTTCTAAACTTGACTCTATAATTTTGCCATTAATTTTTAATTTAGGATCGTGGAATCTGTGCTTTGATCGACCAGTCTCCGCATTAATCACTTTCCAGGTTGATTTAATGATGTCGGAACTATTTTTAATTTTTTGGGACAAATAATCGCGCTTAGCTTCATTACAATCAATCTTAAATTTCTTAGAATATTGTTTGACGTGTTCTTTAAATTCATCACTCGTATTAAACCGCCGTTCCTCATACAATGCATACAGTGCTCGTCTACGTTCATACAAGTCCCCAGTTGCCCACTCACTAAAAGCAGATGCACCACCAACCACAATCTTTTTGGAAGTGAATATTTTGTTGTAATGTTTCATAAAAATGTGAAAGAATGAATTATACATGTCATTGGAGTTAATGTTGGAAGACAGAGTAGGTAGCGTCTGCACTAAACTTTCTTTCATTTGTTCAACACGGCTTGTGGTTACTGGCACAAAAGTAATTTGTTTTCTAATGTTATTTTTCCTGATGGTCTCAAACGTTATTAATTGACCTAAATGATCTGACTCTAAATTACTGATTACTTTTTTATTAACAGGAAAAATATCAGTAAAAATGTTATCAATACAAGTCGCACTAGTTGCACTGATACGAGTAAGCTCCATAAAAAATGTGGTTGAGTTTAGAAGACTTAAATAGATTCAACAATTTTGTACTTGTTGTTGAATTTTTATTAGCAGAGTAGAGGGTGCAGCTAGAGATCGTGATAGCGGAGTGCAGGGCTGTCAATTAAACGCCAATTCTTCAATGCATTATAATATTATATTGAATAAAAATTAGAACATGGACAGTTTCACAGCGGCTATTAAAAAGGACGAATTAAACAAATAACTTACAGTCTACATGCAGGCGGATATATGGTAAAAGAGAAATACTCTATGGTCGCCTAGCTTTTTATAGGAAGGAGCATAGACAAGAAATATATTTTTTCTAACACTCCTCCTTATATGCTCCTGAAATAAAAGAGCTTTGCGATATACATACATGTTAATAATTTAAGAAAGGAAGAAACAAAATTACAAATGCTAATGAATGGACTAACATTCTATACATTTCAATTTTAGACCCTTTACAAAACATGTATGTTTTTCAATACACAAAGGTTTAGTTAGTATATCAGCAAGCATTTTGTTTGTAGGCAAATACATAACATTGATTTTATGATCCTGTATCAGTTGTTTCACATAATGGTATCGCAAATCAATATGTTTAGTTCTTTTGTGTGAATATTCTTTAACTAACAACAACTTCTGAGCAGACTAATTGTCATTATAAACAGTTAAATCAAAATGTTTGTCAATAATTTCAGACACAAAATTCTTAACAAAACACACATCTTTACATACTTTACACACTAATGGCAATATACTCTGATTTACATGTTGACAAGATTGTACATCTTTGCTTTTTAGCTTCGCAGTTAATTACATTTTCACCAATTTTTATAACATAACCAGTGTATGATCTGCGATCTGACAAGTCATTTGCCCAGTCACTATCGGCATAAGCTACAATATTAAAATTATTACTTCTTTGATAACAAAGACCATAATTTAATGTACAGCCAAATATCAAAGTATGCGTTTCGCAACACGCCAATGACTTTCATCAAAACATGTACTATACCGACTCAGCTGACTGCAAGCGTAAGATATATCTGGACGGGTGCACACTGACAAGTACATGAGTGATCCCAATAGCTGTCTATATTGATATTTATCATCTTGTAAACAGGGCTTATCTGATTTATCCAGCTTACAGTTTACTGGCAATGGAGTAGATACAGGTTTACAATCACTCATACCAAATTTAGTCAACATCCGCCTTATGTAATCAAAGACTGATCTTATACAATAATATTATATGTTGCAGTTACTTTCATACCAAGACAGTTTTGCAATTTACCTAAATGTCTTATTTCAAAATTATGTTTTAAAAATGAAAGCAACTAACACAGCCATTATGAAATACATAAAAATCATCTACATATAATGCTAAAATAATGTATTCATCTTTGGTTTTCTTTACATAAACACAAGGCTCACATTTACTTTGTTTATAGCCATTTTCAGTAAAAAGTTTGTGAATTTTTACATTCCACATTCGGCTTGCTTGCTTCAAGCCATATATGCTTTTTTTTAACAAACATACTTTATTATTATTAGTATCAGTTACAAAACCAGCCGGTTGCTCCATATAGATTGTTTCATCTAGATTACCGTTCAAAAACGCGGTGGTGACATCTATGTGAACCATATGTAGAGCCAGCTGATTTGATATAATAAACAAAAGTCTGAGGGTCTGATGTCTTTACAACAGATGCATATATATCTGAAAAATCTTGACCCACTTTTTTACTATAACCACAGGCAACTAAACGAGCTTTATATCTTACAAGATTACCTGCTGAATCAAATTTTCGCTTAAATACCCATTTATTTTTAACTATATTTTGATTCATAGGCCGGTATCTCTACAGCGTTCCCATACACCGTTTCTTACCATCGAATCGAGTTCGACTCTCATAGCGGTAAGCCACTGAGGTTTTTTCAGGTGAACTAATAGCCTCGGAGTATGTCTGTGGTTCATCATGATAACTATTAGCAACAAACAGTGACGATAACTCAAAATCATTAAATCTCTCGGGGAAAATACCTCTTGTGCTGCGAACGGGGCGAGACATCGACGCATCGGCAGAAACCGGTGAAGTCGACTCTCCTCCTCGAACGAGGCGAGGCATCGACACATCGGTAGACACCGGCGTAGTCGACTCTCCTCCTCGAAGTGAAGGGTCTGGCAGCGAAGATGGAGTGCCTGAGTGCAGATTCACGTCACCATCATCATCACCATCCTCGTCGAGCGACAGGTACTGCTCAGAGAGCGGAGACAGCGCATCTGGCGTCACTTCCGCATCTGAAACATTTTTAGAGTTTATATTAGACTTATTACTAATATCACAGCTGTCATTAACACTAATATCACAGTTATCAATTTGTATATGATCACCATTATTTAAATTATTTAAAATACCAACATCATTATTTTGTAAAATTTCATTTGATTTGTTATTAAAATTTAATTGATCATATACAATAAAATGCTCTTTCGCCTGCTTATAAACTGGTGTACTGTCCAAAAATTGATCCTCTAAAAATGCTACACTTCTAGAATAAATCACTTTGTGAGGATTATTGGGATCAATTAATCTATAGCCTTTACAAGTTTCACCATAACCAACAAATATGTATTGCTTAGCCTTGGCGTCAAGTTTACGCCTTTTCTGATGTGGTACATGAGAATAAACCAAACAGCCAAAAAAAACTCTCAAGTGACTCAAATAAACTTGACAAGTTACTGTTACAATATTCTGTACCAAAATCACTACGCAAGATTTTAATATGTAAATCAGTCTGTTTCTCTACTAAGTTTTTAAAATCAATAAAATGGAAACTTACTTCAGACTTATTCTTCATTAGATAACCAAAGCACTTCCTAGTGCAGCCATCAGTGAATGTTAGCAAGTAGCGAGCTCCATTCCAAGTGCTCAGTTGCATCGGGCCACAGACGTCACTGTGGATAAGCTCCAGTGGTTTGACAGCACGGCCGCTTCCATGCCTAGGAACAGGTGTCACAGACATCTTCCCAGTAAGGCACGGCACACAGCTGCTTGGCAAGTCTTCTTCATTCTGAAAAACGACACCAACACACTGATCACCTCCACCCAAGACGTACATACCATCACGATGCAAATGTGCAGGTCGCCGGTGCCATAATTGCATTGAAGCAGGCACGGCCGAGTTGGCACTCTGTAGTCCCTGCCTAGACTGAAGGGACGCTGAGTGACCTAATTTGGGAGTGGGTTGCTCTTGCAATTTTAGTCTATATAAGCCATTAGATTTCTTAGCACTTAAGAAACAGTTGCCTGTGATTTTACATGAATTTTGATAATAAATCTTACAAAAGTGTTTATCAAAAACAACAATACAATCTTTTTCAGTAAGTTGGTTAACGGATAACAAGTTACTTGCAAGCTGTGACACAAAAAATTACATCATTTAAAGAAACTTTAGGATTAAGTGAAACTTTACCTATAAGCTCACTACTGAGCTGTTCGCCGTTAGCTATAGATATGGAACACTTCTTCTTTTCGGGTTCTTCAAGAAGCTCTTGCCCTTTGACAAGATGAACCGTACATCCGCTGTCTACAACGAACTCTTCTGATGTACACGCCGTGTAAGCCGCAGCATAGAGTGTGTGATCATTACTAGCTTTCGCTTCTTCACGATTCCTCTTGAAACATCTACGCGCCACGTGGCCAGTACGTTTGCAGTATGTACATGTAAGTTTCACATTTTTCCTTTTGATCAGATATGCAGTCGACGTCTCATGGTTGGTTTGGATGTTGTTTCGATGGTCTTCTTGTAAAAGGCGATTCCGTACTATTTCACTACTGAGGGTACTAGTAAGACCAGCAGTTTCCAGCCCGGACACCAATACATTAAATTCCTCCGGCAGACCAGAGAGCAAAATCTCAGCAACCTCACCATCTTCAATAGTCTTGCCAATGTCTGACAGCTGGGCAACAAGCGTCATCACGCCCTCAATGTAGTCGGTCATACAGGGAAAATCACGGTACTCAACTCGGTGTAGTTTTCGAAGCAGAAGTACTTTCCTGTAGAGCCCTTTGTCCTCGAAGGCGTCAGCGAGCTTCTTCCACGCGTCCTTGGCTTTTGCACAGTTTCTGACTAACTGATAAAGACTCGGTTGAATCGAGAGGCAGATGCGAGCCAGGGCTCTCGCGTCCTTAGATTCATCTGTTTCAGATCCGTCGACACATCCCCACAACTCCTCCAACGTCAGAAGCATTCTGATAGCAAATTTCCATGATAAGTAATTAGATAGTCCTTCCAATTTCTCAATTGTCATAGTTGAAGCATGACCAGCCCGCGACTCCGCCATTTTGAGGTTATGTCGCGTGGTTCGTGTAAAATCGACAACACTTAAGTTTTATTGATCACGAACACAGGTCCTGTTAATCTTAATGTGAAAAACCCTTCTTGGGATTAAAACAGGAGACCTTATACAAATCTGTGCCGAGAACCTATTAGCAGAGTAGAGGGTGCAGCTAGAGATCGTGATAGCGGAGTGCAGGGCTGTCAATTAAACGCCAATTCTTCAATGCATTATAATATTATATTGAATAAAAATTAGAACATGGACAGTTTCACAGCGGCTATTAAAAAGGACGAATTAAACAAATAACTTACAGTCTACATGCAGGCGGATATATGGTAAAAGAGAAATACTCTATGGTCGCCTAGCTTTTTATAGGAAGGAGCATAGACAAGAAATATATTTTTTCTAACAATTTTCTAAAAGGTTTACATTAAAGTCGCCGCATATAAGTAACTTCTTACCGCTAACTGATATTAAACTGACATCAAACTGACATCATCGGCATGAAAATTACGGGCCCTGGCCATAACAATAGAGATGTGTTCAGATATTTTTGAGCACTTCGGACGCTACCATATATCTGATGGCGACTGTATTCCTCTCAGGATCTCAGGCTCTTTTGATCCTAGTAACAGAAAAAAAGTACCTATCCCAACATTTTTATTCATTCCGTTATAATTTATCATACATTTGGTATGTTAGCATTTCACACAATCTTTTTTGGGGGCATTTTGGGCTCGCGTTACTAGATGTCCATGTTTACTTATCGCTACAAAACATTACACAATTATGCAGGGTTACTTTTTCACCAGTACAATAAACCAACATACGTAAGTTCGTAAGTAGTCCAAAATACAAAATACTAGCATTTTTTTACTACCCCTTTGGAACAAAAAAACTAAAATACTGATGCTCGAACTTATCCGGAAATCTAACATGAAATGCATCTATCGAACGTGTATAACTAGCAAAAAGCTCGAACTGTCAACTGTTTGTTTAAAATGTCATCGCGCGGGGCGCGGTGGGGGCGGGTTGAATCCCCCCTCCCCGCCGCCTTCGTCCTACCGCACCGTTGACGCCTTGTAATTAGTGCGCCCATTATGTTACATTTGCACGATGGATTAAATTAATAAAAAATTTAAAAAAGTGTTGATTTTATTTGATAAATGTGATCTATTATCGATGCCCATGATATGGTAAAATTTATTGTACCGGTGAAAAAGTAACCCTGTATACATATAACATTTTAGGGTTAATTAAATCTGAACTAAGTCTCAGTGTTCAAAGTGCAACATAGAACCTTGTAATATTTATTACAAACCACCTAAAACATTATTGACTTATTATATCTACAACATTGAGCATGGTAGGCTAAACTTTACCTGACTTTAAAAAAAACTTTTTTTTTTACATTGTTTGCGGGTTAAGTTTTGTTTTCATTAATGCCCTATGAAGATATCGTGTGTGGATACGCCGTGTGGTGACGGCAGTAAGAATACATTTGTCACCACCCCAACTCCTCCTGCGGGTGTCGTAAGAGTCGACTAAGGGATTGAAGTGTCACTGACCATTCTACAAGATTGATGATGGGCAGCAGCGTCATCATAGTGGACACATTACTGCGATCGCCAATCCGCTTGCCCAGCGTGGCGATTATGGGCATTTACCTCCTAATGCGTCTATACGCATAGTTAATAGGAGAGGCCTAAGTCCAGCAGTAGACTAACATAGACTGATGATGATGATGAAGATATCGACCCAAATATCGATATACATATTAGAAGAATACGTCGAAAATCTAATAATGTGTTAAAAGTGACCATTCTGAGGAATTAAATAAAAAAAATACTTCGTAATAGGCTACGGTGTAGTATTAATGGTTTATCATGAATAAATAAATCATAAACACTTTATTTGCATAAAATATGGTACATATATACAGGGTGTTCCACGAGCCACTGAAAACCTTGGACGGGGTGATTTGGTAGGTTAAACTGAATAACTTTTACTATGGAGCTAACCCAGAAATCTCAAAAAATGATTGCCTTTTTCATATAAAATGTCGTGATCAATCGGTCAAAATGTATGAAAAAGACTTTTTTTTTAGATTTCGTGATTGGCTCCATATTAAAAGTTGTTCAGTATAGCCTACTTAATCACCCCGTTCAAGGTTTTCAGTGGCTCGTGGAACACCCTGTATACAAGAGTGGTACATTATAATGGTCGATGGTGGCTTGTCGAGGTTTTATATATTTTCACGCAAGAAAAACGTGGAAAATATCAGTCGATTATTCGACGTCAGCGTTAACATGAAGTCAAGATTGCGAGACAAATTGTTACGTGTTTCACATTAACGTCTGTATTAAGGAGCGATAGCAAAAAACGCAAGCCCCTAGAACGAGCAATGGAAAATTTGAGCTTTGGGCGTTTGTCGAAATTCGTATGTCTACTACCGCGAAAATAGAAATTCGTAAATTTCGAGGATTTGTCTCTCTCACTCTAATGACGCCTTCGTTTGAGTGACAGAGAAAATCCTGGCAATTTACGAATCTCGATTTTCGCGGTAGTAGGTCTGTCACTCTAACGAAGGCGGGAACGATTGAAGTGACAGGCATACTAACGAACTTCAAAATTCAAAAAATTCGAGTATTTTTCGTGACTAATCCACAAAATTGGCGGATTTCGGAATTCGCGGTACGGCCGAAGATACATATGGATTAAATTCTGGATGAACGGTCAGAGAATGGGGTCAAAACCGTTTTTCGTCAAGGAGACCAGGGCTACTGGGCGATTTGCAATTATATTACTTAATCCTATTCTGTGTAGGTATTATAATTATAGTACTTTGTGTGTCAGGAAAAAAAATTGAATTGGTCGAAAAAAGTATGCTTATTCATTAGTTTCATTACATTTAAATCTTGCGTTATTTTTGGGGCACCCTGTATATTCTTTCGTGTTTCTCATTTAAGGAAAAGGTGTACTTTTTTGTCATCCGTATTATTATAATCGGAAAATTCTACACATTTTCTAATTCTACAATCAAATTATGTAGCCAGCGACTTTCAGGAAATTAACAAATTAGTTTCAATTGGATACTCATATAGGTGGTCAACATGTATATATTATTACTATGTAAGTTACCTACATAATTTATATTTAGATAAAAAAATTGATGGTAGGTATACACTGTGTTTTTATTGATTTCCGTTAAATTTAAGGGAAGCTTATTTAGGTAAAAAATAATCAATTTCTCTAAGTAACTAGTGTCTTAACTCGTACTGTTATTGAGTTATTAAAAAAATAAGCTTAATGACTGAACAAGTGTATTGCAACCTTTATTACATCCTAATGTAACTTATTTTGACATGTGCCGTCAGCAGCCGTCAGTCGTTTGAGATCTTATTCTTAAGGTTCTCTCACACTTGCCATTACAATTATTATGTATGAAAACGAATGAAATTAACAAAAGCCGATATAACAGGCAACTTCTATTAATGTCCCAAGTAACCTGTCCAATTTAACGAAAATCAATAAATACACGGTGTAGACTACGACTATGTTCCTATTATTTTTTAACCTTTTGAACGCCCAGCAGCGCAACGATTTGCCGTGCCACTGACGCCAAGGGCGTAAGAAATAGATTTGTAAAAAAAATATGCCACTCAGTAACGAGATGTTTTTCAATGAATTGTAATTAAAAAAATAAATGACTTCAATAGCCGTCATTGGCGTGAGGGGCATAATTTTATAAAGACGTCATATTATGCCGGTTCACATGACTCGACAGAGCCACGCTGTTGTGTCACCTAAATCTACTTAATGTTTTTTTTATAATATGTACCTTTCTGTGTAACTTTAGGTATCTGTATCTCTTTTAATTTTAGTTTCATGAGACATTGCTGTAAACTGTAATGTCGTGTAAACTTTTGTTTCAATAAAATAAATAAATAATAAATAATGCCGTCTTTGGCGGTCAAAAGGCTAAATGACAGATGACAGGGTCCAACACCTTTTTTTTTTATTTTACAACGGTGGCACCCGGAAGCAACCGACCCCAATGATAGTAACTATCACAGTAAATGTTACTGTACCCTTATTAATGCCTCCAGTACCGGGAGAAAAAATCCTTTTTTGAAGGACCATACACTGTCTCTGTTACACCTGTTGTTATCCTCACCTCCCTTTTCCAACATTATTCCGTGAGATGTTTTTGATATTAGCAGAGTTAAAGTAAGGTACACCCGGCTAAGACCGGATCTAATGTAAGATCGGATGACCGCAATAACTACTAAAATAGTAGTATTTCTTCCTCACTGGCTATATTCTTCATGACGACGATCCGATCCTTACCAGGAAGGTATGCACCTTCTTATCCTTACTTGAATTGAGTTTAAATTAGATACTAGTCTGATCTTAAGCCAAGAAGGTTTTTGGTTGGGTGTCTTGAAAAAAAATGTGGTAGTTTGAGTGTCGATTACTCCTAAGCTATTCGGCTGAGCGGCATCAAGTCAATTTATATTGAAAGTTTGATTTCTTTTTTATCACGTATAGGTATTACACATCTGCAGGGAAAAGTTAGTGAGAATAAATATAGGTATGTTTTTTTTTGACATCCTTTCAACTCACCGAAAAATAGTCCGGTCTTACCCGGGTGTACCTTACCTAATATGAATTTACAATTTTGCCTACCTTAAGACGTTCGACGCCGGTGACACGCGTCTGTGACAGGAAAAAACTGTACTCCTATGCCAGTGACACATAGGTACGTGATCAAAGTAATCTCATTCTTATGCCACTAGCACAAATCAAATTCTCACTCCTATGCCAGTGACCACTCACTGACATCACTGGCATAGAAATAAGAACGTTTTTGACACAAGTACTGTGTCGCCGGCATAGGAATACGACCTTTTCGGTCACACGTGCGTGTCACTGGCATAGGATTTCTATCAGTTAATTTCGATCGGCATAGTATTAGCGATTAGTGAAACAGTACCGGAGTTAATATTTGATCTAACCTTTATTGTGCACGTATATAGGCCTATTCCACGCCGTTACTTCAGAATTCAACACTCAAACAGAACCAATGAATTCGAAAACAACTTTAAAATATGCAGATATAGATCAAAATTCTTCAGTAATTAAAATTGTTGGAAATGTTGATACACCAGTAACAGAAAGTCTAAAGCTTGAAACGCAAACTGAGAAGAATTCACAACAAATTCATAATAATGCTGAAGTAAAATTATCGTTTAATGAAAATACAACGACGCTAATACAAGAATTAAAGGCAGCTGTTGAGAAACTAATAGAACATTTAGATACAATAAAATTGCAATCAAAACGCATTACTCCCCAGCAAAGATTTCAAAGTGATATTTACAGTCTCATTCCGAAAATACTCAGAAACAAAAGAAATATAGACTCAAATAAAGACAATGAAACTAGCATTAATTTGATTCCAGTGTCAATTAAAACGGAACCTGAAAATGAAGTTGTTAATGTTACTAAATCAACTGAAGCCAGTACCAAAAAAGCATCCAATAATAGTAATGAAGATTCATATTATGATTGGTTGAATAATGATTCAAATAATACTAAAGATGATAATAACGTTACTGAAACAGTAAATGGCCGAAGAAGCTTCGATTCAGATATGGAAATAGCTAAAGTAGTACGTTCTAGATTACTATCTTATGTCGGTGAACATATAACCGACACTATGAACAAAATTGAGTCTCTGAAAAGTGTAAAGGATTCGTATGCTACTAATAATATTTTTAATATGGGGTATATCATGGCAAATATTGATCTTATACAAGTAAACCTCATAAAGCTAAAAGACGGAATTAACAAGTTTAATAAGGATTGGGCAGAAGCGCATATTTTAGATGTATTTGACAAAGTAAAATACACTAATACGGTGGTCACGAATCTGATGCATGCTCTCAATTCAATTTTTAATCTTACTCCCATAAATCGAGATAGTGGAAATGTGCAAAGTGTATACAGAAAGTAGAATAAACAAAATGTTTAAGTTTAAGAATATATTGACAACACAAATCTTACCATGACGAGGCTACCTCTAAGATAATCGAATAATCTGTCACATATGTAGAAGCACTTAATACTTCCAAAATAATGGGAATCATGATGGCGAAGCAGGATCATACCTATTTGAAACATTTTGTGGGTTATAACCTAATAGGAAATCTTCAATTAAACGAATTATTTTCTTTTGTCTTTTTATTTCTAACTAGAATACATCACATAAAGAGCAACAATTATATAGCTAACAGTTCTTTATGATTTTAACAAATATAATTTATATCCGACCACATACTTATATCTAATGCAAAATCGTAACCTCAATTCAAACCCATTATAATTAAGCTGGCCTACTACCGCGAAAATCGAAATTCATAAATTTCGAGAATTTTTCTCGGTCACTCAAACGAAGGCGTCATTAGAGTGAGAGAGACAAATCCTCGAAATTTACGAATTTCGTTTTTCGCGGTAGGGCCGCTGAACCTCAATCGACGCCATGTTTTATCAAAAAGGAGCCGAAATGTCATCTTTTTTTAATTTGCCTTTTTAGTACAGATGGTACCTTTTTTAGGCGCTAGTGCGAGAAGTGGCTCATTTTACGTCAGGTCCATAACTTCGCAGGACCATCTGGGCTGCTACCACGAACACCGAAGTTCGCAATCTTTCACTTAGCTGCTGCAAACTCTTAGTCTTGAGTGTAAGTCCCTGTATAGGTGTCATACTTTCTGGCGGTATTTAATGACCCCACTTTCAGCTCTATTAGTTTTAGGTCCACTCTATATACAAAACTGCCCAAGGTCCTTTAATTCCAAGCTGTACATAATAATAATTATGTAGATATCAAATCACTGGTATATTTTTAAGATAAAAGTCTGCGGTCAGAAGATTTAGCTTATCAATTTAAGTAAAAATAAGCCTCTTAAAGACAACAGTCAATTCTTAAAATTAGATATACAGGGTGTTTTCAAATTAGTTACTGATGGTAAGGAATCATTTTACTTATGGGACTAATATCGAAAAATCGAAAAAATAAAAACATTTTCTATGTAATGTTGATCACCCGATGAAACCGCTTTGTACATATGAAAAGGCGATTTTTTTCTTCAAGATTTTGATATGAGTCTCATAAGGAAAGCTGTCCGTTATCATGAACACATACATACCCTAAGGTATCAGTGACTAATTTGAAAACACCTTATATAATTATAATATAATCGGCCTAACCATCGTTATCAGTAAAAAAGGTGGCAAATTCAAATTATCTATGGAGAGGTAACTCTTCGCGCTTACATCATTTTGAACTTGTCGCCTTTTTCAGCGATTATTAGACAGAGTAGGTATAAGTAGAACATATTTTTTTCTAAAATAACAAAAAACTTATATTTTTCATGTGATAATTTAGTGGATGCTTTAGAAACCGTAAATACATTTTACAGGTACTCTTAAAACTAAACCTACGCAACATTGCCTACCATACCAAACATTGTCTTTCTTAGAAAACAGTAATTTGCTGCATAATAATAGCAAACTCCATTTAATTCCTCCGATTGGTCAACCTATTTCATGTTATAAGATGACATCATAAATCTGCAGAATGTTCTGCGGATAACCTGTAATTGGTTTACATTGATTTACACTTTCACGATTATCACTCATATTTAAACGACAAACGGTGTTTCTATGCGATTTTGTTACGCGTTTTTTTGTTCATTACCATCACCACTTTATTTACCGTTTTATAAAAGCAAACGAGACTATTATGCCAGAATAGCAGACAAACATGCGTCTGCTACAAGATCGAAAATGTCTCCACTATTTATACGCAGTTCGTCAATAATTTGGGAATGGTAATGACTTGATTGTTGCGACTGAATAATCGCATAGAACTACCCCAAACGGGTTTGTCATTGTTTGACTTAAACGCAATTTTGGAGTAGCAGGCAAAGTTGCGTATTATTATTTTTGTAATTAGGCACTATTCTTATGTTTTACATAAGTCTTATGAATAATTTGAGCATAATTCTTACATTTAGTAGCACAATAAATGCTTGTACTTGATTGTTATTAATAATCTAATCGTATCTCTTAATTCGAAATTACGAGAATACTCGTACAAAGAAAATATTTTTAAAGTAGGTACCTAAACATAATATATTTTACCAGGTTTAATAAAGTTTAGATTTGCGTGCTCTAAAGTAAAGTACATTTTGTACTGTTTAGCTTTTGTATTATTCGTATTCCTTGAATAAAACTTAATATATGTTAAATGCAAGATACTAAAACTTTGAGTGCGAAATTTTCCTATAAAACACCTGACATATTGCACTCCTTCTCACAATACCAGTTGTATAATAGTTGGATCAATATTTTCTTATAGTTCATGACAGATCGTGTTATAAGAAGTAAACATTGCTATGTCAGTTACACATAATAATACAGGGTGTAAGTCTAATACGGACGAAGCTCTTAACTGGTGTTAAATAACTTTTACTTAAAATTAGAGCAACAAAATTTTCCATACAAAATAATTCGGCGCGCAATGTAGAGCAACATACGCGAGTTAAACACTCGATAACAGCTAATTTCAAAAGCAGATGACATAACTGCCATATCAACAATAACAAATGTTCGCATACCTACATTGCTGCTCCGATAATCTTTAAAAAAATCTGTGGGGTCATAATTAAGAGTAACTTCAAAACAAACCTTGTAATCCATGATTGGGTAGACTAATGAATCCAATGCCTGGTTTAATAGACTACTTGTACCCATTTTTAAAATTTGTCTTATATTATTAATCAATATCTGATTAACGGAAAAAAATATAAATATATTTTTACACGACCTAGAAAACCGCAAAATTATAACTTAAGATTTAAACTTTCGTTACCGGGCGAAAACGATACTAGCCAAAACATTTGACATGTCACTTATGTTATGTCAATGTCACAGCAAAGCTACATGCCTACATGTCCATGGCGAATTTCACTCGTGTAAGATTCGACATGAAGTTAGTTTAAGATCCTATGACGTCACATCATGGCCGACAACGTTTTCAGAGTACGAAATTAAAAAATAAAACATATTTTTCAATAAAAAATATGTACCCATCAAACACTTTTAATACACCGTAATCGAAAAATATTGATCTTTTCAATAAATACTACAGAAAATAATAATTTTTTGCACTAAATTTGATATGAGTCAAGTAGCCTATTGATCGCCCGTATTAGACTTACACACTGTATACATAACTAAACTGTTAAACTCACGTGTATTTAGTCACTACGCGCGACATGTTTCGGAGAGCCTAGGTCACCATTATCAAGCACTGAGCCGTCGTTCAGGCCTTGCGACTCGCGAGCGTGCCAAATCATGTCCCGCATAGTGAATAAAAATAAACTATAAGTGAGTTTAACTATTTAATTATATTTATGTATCAGGTATTATAAATATAGAGCTAAATCTTTGTAGATAGCTATAAAACATAACATATCATACAATTATGGTAAATATAACTATTTCTCAAACATGCAATGAAATATTGTCTTTACGTTCCTTAAAATAGTAAGTATCGGTTTTAGGGCACTGTAAGTCACTGGGATGTAAATGGAATTTCATAACATTTTTCAGGCCTAAGCCAGCAAAGTAACTTTTCTTAATTTCAACAACATTCTCATTTTTTTTATTTCTTTGTATGTTTAAGAAATAGAAGATTACATGCCAAGGCCGTTTAAGTGGGAACAGTATCGGATGACGTGTAATGTAATCCGAGGCTTTCCCATTTAACGGCTGAGGTGTGTATACTATTTTTCTGCTCAACAGAGCCGACAGGCGGCAACTTAGTTTAGCGCAGCGGCCAGCAAAGTGCTGTTTGCCGGCCGGTGGGCAGAAAAGCACTATACATGCCTCGGCGTGAAAATAGATTCCCGGCCTCGTTACCTATCCGGCCTATATATCAACTTAGCAGGAAATCCTCATTTTCTCGCCCTCTGCTGTAATGTACTATTTTTACACTCTGTTGGTAGCCTGTGATTTTCTTCCCGGCGCCAAGATGCTGTCTAGTACGACTGATGCTGGATTCGCGTTACTACACCTTTTAGAACAAAGTATAAATCAATTAAATAACGTACTTTAATGACCGTGTGGTGACGGCAGAAAGAATACATTTGTCACCGCCCCAACTCCTCCTGCGGGTGTCGTAAGAGTCGACTAAGGGATTGAAGTGTCACTGACCATATTTGATTAAAAATTGATGATGGGTAGCAGCGTCATCATAGTGGACACATTACTGCGATCGCCAATCCGCTTGCCCAGCGTGGCGATTATGGGCATTTAGGTACCTTCTAATGCGTCTATACGCATAGTTAATAGGAGAGGCCTACGTCCAGCAGTGGACTATCATAGGCTGATGATGAATGTGCAAAAACGCTTTTTACAATGCATATGCTCAGAAAGTGCTCTTTTTTAAAGGTGCATTCAAACCAAAAGAGCATTCGCTGTTCTATCCCCCGTTCTACGAAATCAACCAGTCACGTTTTGTGTAACTATCGAATTTCGTAGAGTGGGGAATGCACCTTAAGGGTAAACTTATGTTGTGATAATGATGCTTTTTCGCTCACGTGCAGGAATGAATTGTCATAGTACTTTTCCACACAGCCTGGTTGGTACTAACGAGGAAGTCTGGTTTTCCTCGCATAATGCATTGTAAAATATTGTATGATACACATGTTGAAATGTAGGCTTGTGTTTTATAGTCACCGACCTCGTCCTGAAAAAATCCTAGTTTCCACACTTGTATAATAACATATTTTAACAATACTTTCAAATAACCAGGCGACCGGAGGCTAGCGAATCCATAGATAGGGGTAGGGGCTTGTCCATTAATCACGTCATACGATTTTGGTCTATTTTAGACCCCTCATCCCCCATGGTGATACTTGGTGATATATTCAGGACCCCCCTCCCCCAGCCAATATGACGTGTAATTTTTTGCCAACTTCAGTAGTCTCACCTTTTAAGAACATTTAAATTTACGTACATTATTAAGCACACGTGATGGGAAAAAACTTTTTTGCCAAGTACGAGGTAAATGTCCGCGAAGTTTAAAACTCGTTTCAGGATTTAACATCTGTTATGTTTTTAAAAAAGTATGCTGTTCAGAGATAGTCAACAACCTAACACCGCATTTACTTGTGCGAAGTGCGGTCGCGGCTGCCGCTCCCGTATCGGTCTATTTAGTTACACCTGTAAGTGCCAAACCCGAACGGACGCTGCTTAAATAATCTTTTATAGATGTTCCAGGCTAATGATGATGATGCTGTTCAGCAGAGAGTTACAAAAAATTACACGTGATTTGTCACATGACCCTCCTCCCCTATGGCGATAATTGGTGATTTTTTTCTTAGGCCTCTCCTATTAACTATGCGTATAGACGCTTTAGGAGGTGAACGCCCATAATCGCCACGCTGGGCAAGCGGATTGGCGATCGCACTAAAGTATCCACTATGATGACGCTGCTGCCCATCATCAGTCTTATCAAATAATGGTCAGTGACACTTCAATCCCTTAGTCGACTCTTACGACACCCGCAGGAGGAGGTGGTGACAAATGCTAAATGCTATATGTTTAATGCTATTAAACTGTCATTTAAGAGTGACCGAGGAGAACCTAATCATTATACCTCGATATTTTTCTAGCAAGAACGAAAGATTGACAGAATGAAACATCGACATAATTTTTATCGATAAGTTTTGTAGTAGTAAATAAATAAATTTAATAAGTAAATAATGCGCCGTTACTTAGAGATAAATTACAAGAATGCAAATCATATTCAAAATGACACATCATTTTTTTATTTCTTCTAATTAATACCCAACAAAAGAACAAAGACGAATAAAAAAATCCTAAAGCGGTAGACAATAATTAATAGGAAGTATTAGATATCTAAAAACAACGCCTAGATGGATCCTATATTTCTTTGTTACCGGATTTTACGAAGTTAGCATCTTTATGAGTGTTGGATTGTGTGTATAGCCCTTAAGTAACCAAGTATCAGTTGTCTATGCGGCAACTCTATATTATCTATTCTTCCCTCTTTCCAAAAATGGCTCTCGAGACAACCTGACGCAATGTAAGACATTAATTTATTAAAATACAAATAATGTCCTAATTATAAGTGTGGACCATTAAATAATGTTTACCTAACACTACGGAGTTTATATATATCAACTAAGGCCCAAGCATTCCATCCCAATGGCGATATACTGAGAATCAGAAATTTGCGTGACAATCCGTCACAATGAGAATAGGGTGTACTCATGTTCCGTTTTGTCAATCTCTCGTTCCTGCTAGAAAAATATCTAGGTATACTAATCATAATAAAGAAATGAATATACCTTGGGAACATGTCATTGCATCGCAGTTCTGTCCACCCTGTAAGGGCTTCGTACACCATCGTATCCAACGCCTTGTCTGCCGGCAGCTCGCCAGTCAGCATTCGGAGAGCAATCCTGCAAAACAATCGTAATTTATTACGACAATAGAATAAAACTAATTGTTTACCATTCGTCAAAAGGAAATAAAGAAGTACATATTACAGCTTAAATCAGCACTTACAGATAAACCTTACATGCTAATTATTACAAACTATTATTATTTCTATTGTCAAATCAAATTCAAATCTAAATTATTAAGATAACTAATATTAACATTACTACCATTTGTACATACATTATAATCAGATTATATCACAACTATGTCATCTTATGTCAGAACAAATTATACAAAAAATAATAATAAGCAGGATTTTATTAACTAGCTGATTGAGCTCTGCACAACAATACCTTCAAGATAGCGACAGGATGCTTTCATTATAGTTGCATCAGGGGTGAAAGAAGTAAACAAATCTAAAACCTGCATTATTTAATAATCACGCAGTTTTAGAACACAATCTTGGTTTTATTGCCAACTGAAAAGCTTAAAACTTGCGTTCACTTACATTTTTAGTTCATATTATTGATATTTATTAGTTTAAACATAAAAATATATCTGAGAATGTTTCACGATATGTGTCAAAGACGTCTGAAACTATGGAAAGACAGTCATATATGATCGTGGTTCATTTTTGAAAATTGTAATATTTTCTCTGACTTTGCTCACGCCCTAAGTTTCTCTGATATAAAATAATATATTTATTTTTTTATTGAGATTGGATAGATTGGATTTTTTAGAGGTTGCACACTTTTGAAAGTGGAGCCAAAGCCCCATACATTACGAAAAAAAAATACTTTGTTATAAATTCATAAAAAATAATGAACCAACACTAAAAAAATATGGAAAAGTCGAATTTTATGTTATATTATTAAAAAGTAAACACTCTATAATGTGTTTACTTTTTTTGGATTTTTCTGAGGAATGGTAGCTATACATTATTGAACGATGCTTGACAGTACATTAGGTATGAAATAACACAGATAATAAAAGAGATTATGGATTATTATGACTATGCAAAAGTGAAAAACGTACTTCAATGTTTGATGCTCTGGCATTCGCTACTTCAATAAGATGCCGTTTGGGTTGGGTATTTCGCATAATTATGTAAGTTAATCATGAATCAGTAGAATCTAAAAATACACGTGAGTAGTAGTAAACAAATATGCCTGATTTTTTATTGTATTTGATGTCTTCGACATTACTTGCCGTGTAACAAGATAGAAGATGTATTTTTACGTTAATACTAAAAATTATCAATAATTTTAACTAAAAATGTATGTGAACTCAAGATTGTGTTCTAAAAGATTGTAATTAAAAATAATGCAAGTTTTTATGTTTTTTTACACTTTTTTATTCTACTGACGAATGGTATACTAACTTAATTATGCGAAAACTCAATCATTTTTTTAACCTAAGAAAAATGGAAGTTCCACTCAAAATAAATTAAAAAAAAAAATATGTGTCTCCTAACTCTTCTGGTATACTGTTGGCGACGTTAATAAAAATAAGGTGTTAAAAAAAAGAAACGTTTTAACGACGAACGGATCTCAATCACGTAAAATTATATTTAATATTATCCTGACGATTCATATTAGTCGCCCACGGGTGTAACGTCATGCCCGAAATGTCAAGATAATATTAAAAATAAGTTTACGCGATTAAGACCCGTTATGTAGTCGTTCAAATAAGAAAAATAATCGTGAAAGTTTAAGGGTCAAAATTCTTTTCGTTGTCTTGTTTCATACCACTCTGTCACGCTTTTGGTTGCTGTTTCGACTCAGTATATGAAAAAATTCGGTGCACTTGTATTTCTTTTTCACGCTAGATTTTAATCCACACATGAGAAATTGAAAACAAAACATCATCTCATACAAAAATAACAACTCCGTCACGTTTTTTAGGGACACAAAATAAGACAACGAAAAGAATTTTGACCCTTAAATCAATATAAAAGGAATGTTGTCAAATTGAGTACAATTTTTTCTAGAAAAAACTACTCAGAGATTAAAGTATGATAGAGCAACGAAGCTGTAACTGTTGTTGGGGCCGATAACGCCACATGCAAAGTCTTACCCATTTATCCTAGCCATGGTAGCGAGAGGGGCATTTAACTTGGCTGTAGCTGCCAAGTTTCTGCAGTACAGTAGCCATACGCAGTCCAGTTCAGTGTAAGTTCCGTGGGAACTTGGCTGTGCCGCCTGCAAGGTGTTCAAGAAACTATTAATCACACAAATAAATTACAAAACAATATCAGATAGCTAGGACGGCGCAGCGTGTGAGGGCCCCCCCTCCACAAGATGGAGCGACGACCTGGTAAAGGTTGCGGGTGTCCAATGGATGCGGACAGCTCACGACCGATCTTTGTGGAACTCTCTGGGGGAGGCCTATGTCCAGCAGTGGACGTCTATTGGACTGGACGTCAATAACACTACAAAGGACTATGCGTCAAAATGGACCAAAAACCTACAGAGAAATTGGAAGTCCATTGGATAATTTTAAATGAGTAAGGCGTTCTAAATAAAATAAATAAATAAAATAAATACCTTGGGACATTTTACACAAATCAACCTAATCCCACGGTAAGCTCAATTAAGGCTTGTGAAGTGGGTACTTAGCGACGATATATATAACAGATATATACATATAGATACATAAACAGCCATGACCAAGGAACAAATATTTGTGATAAATAAATACACAAATAATGCCCTCGCCGAGATTTGAACCCGGAACCTCCAGCTTCGTAAGCAGGGGTACCTCACTACCAACTAGGCTACGAAGGCTGACGCTATGAAGAGAAAATAACTGATAAGAGTTAAGAATCTGACTTAACCCGAATATCTATTGAGACTGATCGCTTTCTGCGTCATCACTACATAGTATAAAATAGTCATTTTTTCTGTCCCTATATCCATTTGAACGCTTAAATCTTTAAAACTACGCAACGGATTGTGATGAGATTTTTTTTAATAGGTAGAGTAATTCAAAAGGAAGGTTTTTATGTAGGTATAGTACCCGTGCGAAGCCGTGTCGCTAGTTGACAATAAATCAAGATTTCTGTATAACCGATTTAGAAATTATGTAAGAGTTCTGCGTAATGTCGACTTACTTGCTGACTGCTTAGATGGTTAAGCGCATGTGTGTTGCCGTCAATGTCTCTGGAGAGCTGTTGCTGTATATTGGTGTTTAGGGCTTCACGGTTCGATATCTGGCTGAGTACCATTCTGTAAAATACACACATACTAAACTTTTAAAATATAATAATATGCAGGGTGTAATCGATAAGTGTTTACAGGCCATAATTCCGTAAAATGAGAGCTATTAGAAAACGTTTAACTAGTATCGAAAGTACGTTACCCAACAAAAAAAATCAACTTAAGGAACGTGCCGGCTAGACGTCATTGTGACGGGGAAAATCTTAACACCGCGAAGTAGATATTTAAATAGCGACATCTAGCAGGAAAATTCAAAAACATCATTTTCTTCATGAGCGAAATTACTGAAACATGAATATCAGTTAGACAATGGTCGATGATTTTACACAAATTAGCTTACTTGGTATTCTTATACGCTCGGCCAAGATGGATGGCAGCTCGGGCAGTGCTCATACCGATCTCCAAAACGTTTTCCAGCAAGTTCTTCCCGATATCGAAGTCATCTACGCTCTCCTGTCGAATGTTTTGCCGTTTACTGCAAAGAGGTTTAACTTTAAACTATCGTCAGACATGTCAAAATCTAAGCAATATAAACAAAAATAACAATATACCAGAAACGAAACAAAATTCAATTAAAAAAGTGTACGCTGCAAAATTAAATTGGGTTTTTAAAATTGTACCGCCATGTCCAGTGCCGGATTTAGAAATTTGCCGCCTGTAGGCCATTTATATTTTGCCGCCCCTATCCACTGTGCTAATTTGAATAATTTGTTAGAAAAATTACGAAGAAAGTCGTAACGTAAAAATAGCTTCGTACATAAGTCGTTTAGGAACACTTGGACACTTTGGCAGGTATTTCATTTCACAGCCGTGTGTGCGTACTGGAGCGTTCGTGGCAGGAAAGGAAATCCAGCATCCCTACCGCGAACTACGAAATTCGCAAATTTCAAATTTCGGGCAATGAAGGCGTCATTAGAGTGACGGAGACAAATCCCCGAAATTTACGAATTTCGGTGTTCGCGGTAGCAGGCCTTCTCTTACTTTGTACAGTACGCGAACTTTTAGCTGGTGTGCCAGTGGAGGGATGGACGCCTAGCCAACATACAGTGACCGATACAGTGGTAGATTAGAGTTTATGAGAAGAGACTGGGGTACAAACTTTGTATGGAAATTAATAATAATATACGACTCTACCCTTATAACACAAACTCTAGATAGTCTAGATAGCGGTCCTTAAATTGGGAAAATAAAGAAGTTCTAACATTCAAAAATTAAAGATCAGTCTGAGCATAATTAAACCATTTAATGAACTCGGTTTTTATAGTTAATTAAAATTATTTTTACTATGCTCACTCGCAAACAACAAATCAATCAATGTTCAATAAAACTAGAAAACATTATTATTTGGCTTTAAATATATCTGATAATTAACAATTATAATATCTTATTTAAAAGCCAACTACCAAACCAGGCTACAAGATGGGGCTAAATAATTACCATTTTGTAGTCAGCTTGGAATCAGGAATATTTTACTCATTTGGAAGCCAGTCATGAGCTACCAAACATGGCTACAAGATGGAACTAAAGGTTGTTTTCTATAATTGTTAATTATCAGTAGACGTAGACCCCGGTATCGGAGGTGCAAAATGATAGCTGTCAAGTTCTTACTTAGGGATAGGTAAACACGTTTTGTGATGTCGATATCGATACTCGATTTTTGTACAATTATTTTTTTATGTACAGTGGTGTTCAGAATTGCATGGACAATTCATGAATGAATTAATTCATAAGCTGTCCATGCAATTTTGAACCCTACTGTACAAGGACCATTTATTTGTATATTATCTTTTTTCGGAATCTATGATAATAATTAACATTTAATACTCAATTTTTTGTACAATTATTTTTTTTTATGTACAAGGACCATTTATTTGTATCCCTTTTTTGGAATCTATGATAATAATTAACATTTAATATATAAATCATTACTATTACAATACAAATCTCTGCTTGCTATTACATTTATTATGTTTTGAGTTGCACAACATTGGATAAAAACTTTTGAGATATTAAATACTTATAATAAATTATTCATGTCAATAGATAGTCAAAGTCATCTTACAACGATCTCTTCGATTACTTAGCTGTGTACTGTGTGTACGAGTCTTTTAGCCTTATATATTATATACATTAGAAAGTGGAGTCACTTCTTGCTGAACACCCTGAACTTCAAAAATGAATGAAAAACATTTAATATACAATTTGCAGAATACACATAATTTCCAGATGTTGGAATATAAAAAAGCACAAGGAGTCGAATTGCCATCAAGAGAAAATCAACAACGTACCTGTGTTCTACTAATATTTATTATTTAATAAAGGATATTCCATTCCAATATTTGTAATCTTGCATATCTTGCATTGCAACTCAATCTTGTATGAAAACACTCATAAAAAAAGAATAATATATATAACCAATTAAACTATAACCGAGATCTGCTTAAGTTTTTCGTCAGTTGTAACATACTTTGGACCAAATTGGAAAACCCAAACTTCAGAAGGTTCATCGACAATTGCCTCAATAAAAAGTATGGCGATGTTACATAACATTAAATAAATATTTTTTAATACATGTTGATTTTGTAATTATATACCTAGTCCTAGTTTATATCGTAAATAGATGCGTTTAATTAAAGTCTTAGCTTATTATTATGGTAAAGAAAAATTATCGACATGTAACTTTAATTATCGACATCACTAATATTTTTACCCCATCCCTAAAAACTTGACAGCTACCATTTTGCACCTCCGATACCAGGGTGTAATTATCAGATAACTTTAAAGCCATATAATATTGACTTGTGGTTTTATTGTAATATTGATTGATTTCATATTTTAATGACAAACGGATCTTAATCGCGTAAACTTACGTTTATTTTTATCCTGACGTTTCGGGCATGACGTTACACCCGTGGTCGCAGGCAGACTGGCGAGAAAATGTATCAACACCTTCGAGCTGCGCGGGTTCTTAGAACTACCCGCACTTGGTCTTGATTATTAGCTGTGGTAGTTCCTATATTGGGGAAACCAAACGCACCGTAGCGGAAAGGGTCAAGGGACATAACATAATTTATCACGGCTGTTAAAAAGCGTCAAACTAATAAGTCTGCTGTGGCCGAGCATTTGTTGGAATCCGGACCAAACTACTGGATTAAGCTCCATGACCCGAAAGTCCTCTCAACCGAACGTATACATCATAGCCGAAAAGTAGGTGAAGCTATTGAAATTAAGAAACATCGGAATTTTAATCAAAATGAGGGCCAAGGAATCTCGTCGTAGAATCCCGTGATTTACAAATGTAAGCGTGATGAAACATCCATCCATTTCAAAGCCATAAAAGTTGTTTCAAAGGAGTGTTGAGTGTAGGCTTAGTGACAACCCCTAGCCTAGAAGTGAATAATCACGACCAAGTGCGGGTAGTTCGAAAAACCCGCGCAGCTCGAAGGTGTTGAATACATTTTCTCGCCAGTCTGCCTGCAACCACGGGTGTGACGTCATGCCTGAAACGTCAGGATAAAATTAAACGTAAATTGACACGATTAAGACCCGTTTGTCATTAAAATATGAGTGATAATCGCGAAAGTTTAAATCAATATATTTATTTATTTGTTGTTTGCGAGTCAGCGTAGTAAAAAATAATTTAAATCGACTATAAAAACCTAGTTTAAATTTATTAAATGGTTTAATTATGCTGAGACAGATTTTTTATTTTTGTTAGAACTTCTTCATTTTTCAAATTCTAGGACCGCTTTCTAGAGTTTGTGTGGCAAGGGTAGAGTCGCATATTGTTATTAATTTTCAAGCAAAGCACTGTACAAGTATGTTGGTTAAAATTGACTTTTCCATGCTATTGAACTCTACTAATCACTCACTTTGTATTAGTGGATACATTATTTTATAGATATTTCCATGTTGGTAATGTTACTGACAGCAGCGTCATCATAGTGGACACATTACTGCGATCGCCAATCCGCTTGCCCAGCGTGGCGACTATGGGCATTTACCTCCTAATGCGTCTATACGCATAGTTAATAGGAGAGGCCTACGTCCTGCAGTGGACTATCATAGGCTGATGATGATGATGATGGTGATGATGAATGTTACTGAAAGTTCATCGTAATGTTGTTAAGGTGCGTTCAAACTAAAAGAGCATTCGCTGTTCTAACCTCCCACTCTACGAAATTCGATCGGTACACAAAACGTGATTGGTTGATTTCGTAGAACGGGCGCTAGAACAGCGAATGCTCTTTTGGTTTAAACGCACCTTTAGACTCGGTCGTTCCCTTCCACCCTTTATAATTCTGCCGCCATGGCAGAAGTTTAAAAAAGTTCGCTTCTACTCTGCCGCTTGTAAAAACTGCCAAATTATTTTATTGACACCAATAAAAAAAAATTTTGCTGCCAATTCTGCCGCCCCTAAAATCTGCCGCTCTAGGCCATGGCCTACTTGGCCTACTGGTAAATCCGGCACTGGCCATGTCTCAATACGTGATGATTTTTTGTTCATATAACAGGAATGAACATGATACCAAACTACCGAAGACGGTTACCCTAAGCAAAGTTTACTATCCACACCACAACCAAAATCCGAAAAAGAGAAAGAAAGGTTACTCATATCAGTTAACTCATACAGTGCCTGGGGCCGTTAGCAGAGAGTTTCGGTTTCTTACATTTTAATGTGTACCCTGTTCACTTCTACTGTCCTCATCCTGCCCAATGTGATTTATAAAGGACACATTCGAATATCTAGAACAAAAGAAGAGCGACTATATTTTCAAACTCATTAGGTTTGAATTTCAGTAGCTCAAACTTGGTATGGCGGGCAGGACGAGGCTATACGATCCAAAAATCACCCCTTGTAGTCTGGTTGTTCGAGTTAATATAAATGTAATCTTGTTACACCATGTCTCAATAAATAAAATAAATTATGTAAGTAAATTGTTCTTATCTGCGACCATATATAACATGGACGTCTAACGCCAGCTCAAAAATGCCCCCAAAATCAATTGTTCAATTGTGCCAAGATGGGCAGGAGCAGGACATAGCGCTTTTCTTAACACCGCGCATATTTCGGCGCAACATGCTTATAGAATATAGCCAATCAAAAGTTTGATGCTCCAATCACAATAATTATGGCGGTTAAATTTTTTATAGGTTGACATTGAAATTCAAAGAGGGTGTGACATTTGTCAACTGAAATTCAGGACCGTTTTTGAAAGGCAATTTACTATGGCGTGCGGCTTCCATGTTTTATTTGTTCGTACCTAGGTTCTTACACAACTTACGAGAAAGCGGCAGTGTTGTAGATCTCATTCTGCTTGGACTCCACTTTGCTGGGGTCTAAGAACAACGCGTTAAATGCAAACACGTCAGGGTCCTTCAGCATTTTGTTGCGAACTCCTTCCTGCAATTTGAATTATCTTTATGACTCGGACCCGGAGCTCATTTAATTTTTAGGGACCTGGCTAAGCGCCTCGTGGACGTTACGGGTGACCAGAGGGCTGGCTCCTATCTTTCCCAGCGAATAGGCATTGCCATACAGCGGGGCAATGCCACCAGCCTTCGGGGCACCCTACCACGTGGCGCCCAGCTAGCTCCCATTTTTTATTTGTAAATAGGTTAATTTTTAGTTTTTAGTTTTTTATTTTTAGTTATTTAATTTAATTAGTTTTATTATTTTTTTTTGTTACTATTAAATTGGTCACTAAAAGAAAATTTACAATAAATTCAATAAATATTTATCTTTATGATTTATAATCTTTATTTATTTCACCTTACAAAGGACACATAACATATAGTTAGCAATGTATGTACAAGCTGCAGAAAATTCTTTAAATTGCAGGAGCTTACTCGAAAGTTTCCGATAAATATCATGAGAATTTAATAGTAAGTTCCCATTGAGAATGTTTTCATGATACTTAACTTATAAAAATGTATTTTAAACAATTATTTTATATCGCTAATAAGTAAACATATAACTCATAAGCAAGGAGCGGAATCCTTCATAGCAAAAATCAAACTGTCAGAGGGATTGAACGAAGTGTTTTATCGACTATCGATAAACAAAATCATACTCAATGAAAAATCCTTATAATAATGTTATTAGGCTTTTAGATATACAGGGCGTCCCAAAGTTATGGGACATGAAGGGGAAGTACCTTAAATATCGTAGATAGTGTATTTTGCTCAAAGAAGACTTAATGTTATTTTTAAAATTTATTAATACCTACTGCATTCAAAGTTTTTCAAAAAATTACTTGCTTCACCCGGAAATCGAACCAACTATAATTTTTTTCGAAATTTTTACCAAACTTTTTTGGTTATTCTTTTAGTTTTAGATACTATGTTTCTTAAGAAAAATTGTTATCATAAAATTACGAAAAAAAATTTTTTCATATTAAAGTAGGTTCGATGCCTAGAAATGGCAAAATTTTTTTGGATTTTTTTTTAATGCAGTATTATTTAATTTTCAAAATAAAATAAAGTCTTCTTTCAGCAAAATATCCTATCTACGATATTTAAGGTACTTCCCCTTCATGTCCCATAGCTTTGGGACGCCCTGTATACGAGTGCAGTGGCGACCAGACATAATTACTAATGTTGTTTTTTTTTTAAAAAAGAATGTCCACTAATTATGTTCTGAATAACACGTATAGAGTCTGGCTAACGAAAGCTGAGAATGAGAAATGGCGGCAAATTAATAAAATATAGAGTATGGTATCACTGGGTTGCACCCCGAAAATCAGTCTTGATACTTGTAATATATTTAAAACTTAAAATTATTTTGTTAAATTACCTGTATTTATTACAATCCAAATTAATATATTATATATATGTACATAACGTAGCTGTTCCATGCAACTTTGTCTGCATGACACAATGCAATATGATGTAGTTATTGTAAGTACCTACTACTCTAAATGATGACCCATGTTATTAAATGGATCCCATATCAAATTTTAAGCAAATCTGTTTAGTTATTTTCATGTTATATCATAGATTCGACAACACCAAGTTAGTTTTAACTTTTTACATACATATTATGTACCTATTTTGTGGTTAGTTTTAACTTTTTACATACATATGTATGCAAAAAGTTAAAACTAGCTTGGTAATGTGTCGAACCTATAATATAACTTGAAAATAACTAAACAGATTGGCTTAAAATTTGATATATTTTTCAGCTCTTCGTATCATTATAGTCTTTATACCATAATATGGGCGAAAAACAGAGTGATTTTCACACTTGGATATAACACTATTATATGTCTAGGTATACATAGGTATAGGTAATATTAGTAACGATTTGTAAATTGTATCATCGCAGAATGGGTGTAATCATGATTAAAACTACCTATAAAATTGTCCATTACGACACAAGTACAAAAAACGTGAAATTCTAAACGAGTGGCGATTTTTTAAAAACACGACCGATAGGGAGTGTTTTAAATCGACACAAGTTACAAATTTCGTTATTGCACGTGTCTCGTACGACGTTTTTTAGTACAGATGGCCCTCCGAAGTTTTGAACCTGACTTAATATGACCCACTTCTCACACTAGAGCCTGAAAAATGCACCATCTGTACTAAAAAAATATAATTCTGCCGGTGTGTGTATTTTTAATAAATAGGAAACGAAATATTTTTATTTTTTATTCAGAATAATTAAAGTCAGACTTAAAAAACTCGTACAATGATTCATATTAATGATTCATACTATTTGTGCCATAACACATAAATCACATAATAAACTCATCTAATGCAGTTTTTATGACATTGTCTCTTTCGCTTTACTTATCTTCCACATGAATGACATGGTCAGTCATTGATTTCCAATCTGAGTCAGTTATACTCGCGAACTTTTTTCATTCTTTTCCAACTCGCATAACTTTTCTACCGTATTTTTGACAGCGTTAACTCTTTCAACCTCTCCCAGACCTTCTGGTAAAAAAAACAAATGACCATTTTAAATCAACCTAACATAAATACAAACTTAAATCTATTATAGTCGATAGTATATTAGATAATGAGTACAAGAAAATTTATTGAATAAAGGTAAGTATCAAAATGGTACTACGTACTAACCTAGGAACACCGATATCGTGTGTAAACTCTCATGTTTTTCCTTTTAAGCGATGATTTTCTCCTCTTGTTTTTCTTTATATTTACTTATTATAGTACGCAGCAGCTTACGAACATTACTTTTCATAGTATTTTACATCATAAACACCTTAAAACGTTGCAATTGTGGAAAGCGAGCAATGGGTGTCAAGTCGAACGAAAGACAGAACATGACGTTTGACAATTCAGCTTGTGATGCCATATGAAAAGTTCCGTAAAAAACTCATTCTCAGCTTTCGTTAGCCAGACTCTAATAATTGTTTAACTAACCCTAAACCATATTTAAAAAATGTGTATTCCATTTTTGGTTAACTTTTCATACTTTGTCCCTTATTAAAATCATTTAAATTACAAATGGCATAGAATAATTTTACTCCTAATAATCTGCCGTCACTGTATAATAATACATATGCCTAAAAGACTGATTGCGATAGATAAAAGTTAGCGACGAACCGTCAAGTGTCAATTACTTATCGATAGTCGATAAAATACCTCGGTCAATCCCTCTGACAGTTTAGTTTTTGCTATGAAGAATTCCGCTCCTTGCTCATAAGGCATGTATCTAGTACAGTCTTGGCTTGATTAGATTATATTTTGTTCTCTTGGTACAATGACAGTAACATTTAGGTATTATTACATTTGCCCTAGGATATTAGTGTTCGACAGCAAATATCCGAGGACTTGGCAAAACTTGTGTTTGACAGCAACTCGCGGACTTCTAGTGGCGTAAGCCTCGTTTTAATCGATAAAATTAAAATGAGAGGAATGAGGAACCACGACAAGGCCACTGCTGTCAAACACAAGATATATTATGCTAGAACCGCTGAAGGGTCACATCATACTTGGGTTGCTAAGTTAGTAGACGTTTATGAATAAGGGGATCTGGAAGATAACATTCCAGAGACAATATAACAGCACTCGGATCAGCGACAAGTACACAAATTCAACTTTGAATTAACTCTGTACCGTTTTGAGTAGAAACTTTAGGTTGGTAAGGTATGGGGCCCCAGCGAAAGCAAATTGTTGCTGAGATCGCGAAACGTCTGGTTGACGTAACTAAAGACCAAAGAGCTGGCAACTCCCTCGCACAATCCATCAGTATTGCGATACAACGAGGAAATGCCGCCAGCATCCAATCCAATGCCACAAGGGCCAATCTTAGATATAGGTTAGGTTAAGAAGATTAGTTCGATTTAATCTGTGTAGGTACATAATAGTAGTTTATGCAACCATACGTAATGAGGGGCATTACAACTCGAGTGTGGGTTTATGAAACGAACCGAAGGTGAGTTTCATAATAGCATCACACGAGTGTTGTAATGCCTGATTACGTACTACTTTATCTACACACATATCATAAGTGCTCTTAGATGCGTTCAAAAACAAAGCTTTCTCATACTTGGCTCTCTACTTTTGCGGCAACAGGTTGTTAGTTGCGGTCATAGCTGCATTGAATATGTCCGGCAGAGTGCTCATATCGTTATCCGAGTCACTGCCACTCATTATCAAGTAATTATCAGTATTATCACAAAGTATTCAATTTTTTTCACAATTGTTCACTTGTAGTAGTAAGCCAACAAACAAAAGACAGCCGCTCGGAATGGCAGCGATTTGAATCTCTGTATTTTTTTTTAAATCATTGACAATCGAGTGATGTCCCTAATCTTGTGTCACTCGATATGAAAATATCGTCCGATTGTAACTGAAAAACATACTGAATTAACTTTTTGTGTCGATGACTGGCTGAATATCTATAGATACCAGAATAGACACCTCACTTGAATCTGACAGCTGTTCCAAATTTAAAACTCATAACCTCCGGAAAAATCGTATATAATGTTAACTTTATGTATGTGCCAAGTTCTGATGGTGGGTAATGCTGGTCATTGTCCATTGTTTCTGAACGCGTTTAGAGCACTTAACGATATTTGTGTAGATAAATAGCAATTTTGAAAATTAACTCGTTAGTTTCATTTTAAGACTTTTAAGTACAAATATTACGTACCTGATTTTCCCATGCCATTAACTGAATATTATGCAATAACATCACATCCAGGGTCAGGATTCCAAACGAAAGCAAATCTGTACTGTTGCTTAGAATAATCTTCCTGCTATGATTTGTACTAGTATAATTTTCACCAAAGTATATATCTTTCAGTTTATGCATCACTATACTGACATCCCCTTCTATTAAACTATCGTTTAACGCTTTTAAGAGTTGTCCAAAATCGTTACCAGATTTAATCTTCTTTGAATGGTTGCCAGCTACTTCAAAATCAGGATCGGACACTATCCAGTCGTGAAGCTCTTGGACTTTTTCTATTAAATAACTGGTCATTGTATTGCTTTGCATATAATCATCATAGAGGTTCTCATCATTGTAATATTCTTCGTAAAAATCATGTTCGTTCTTTTTTAAAACTGCTACGTATCCGTCAGGCAGCTTTATATCTTGCTTATTGATAAAAACGTCAGGTAAAGTTGGCTTGAATTCAGGTATATCCTTTTCTGTTGCAACTTCTGTAGCATCCGCCATTTTGGCGTGATCTTTCTTCTCTATCTTTCTTTCAGCGTGATGTATAATATCATGTACAGGATGCATCTGGGGTTTGGTTAGCAGACTGTGGTTTTTCTTTTTGTCTCTATTCGCAACTATGTTTTTGAATATAGATAATTTCCCTAGAATCGGGAATTGGATGTCATTCTCTAGTTCTTCTGAGCTGTCGTTCTGATCAATGGTCTGTTCTGTTTCTACTAATGTAGTTGGAAGTTTTCTTGGCTGCAGGATTGGTTGAGAGTACACTTGTTCCTGTAATAACATGAGAGCATTTAAATAAATATCATGTGACATTCTTACACAAGTACCTTAATACTTAGTCTATTGAAACTGTCGGAAAACAAATGTTTTTTTCGGGAATTTACAGAAATCGTTTTTTTGGCCTTTCTAAAGAACACCTAATCATTTCAATTGACTTTTCATCTATAGCATTGCGTTCTCCTTTCAGAGTTGAAAATTTGACCTAATGTTTTTTTTATGAAGGCACTACAAAGTGGCTCCACTCCACCTGATCGTAAGAGAAAAATGGAGCCTAAATCGCGGTAGCAACGAACAGGAGACCAGCAGTAACCTGTCAGTTGCCACCTCCTTGCTGGCCCGCTAGATGATTTGAATCTTCCTTCTTTTAGATTCACATGGTTTACTTTTAGTACAAGTAAAATAATTATAACTAGGCACTAATATAAGTATTAATAACCGCTCAAGTGTCATTTACCGTGAATTTAAAGCTACTAATAATTTTACTGCGTCATTTCCCATTTATTTAATTATCATTCATATGAGCAAGTTGTTAAAATATAATGTGGTGTGAGGCTATGCAAGTTTCCTCTCTAAAATAATTAACCTTGTTTTATGAAAACTAAAAATCCAACGTGTTTACATTTGTGTGATAAATTAAAAAAAAAAACCTGCCTAGAGCATATCGGGCCATGCTCAGTGTAGGGTTCCGTAGTTATTCAAAAACGGCTGGACCGATTATGTTCGAAATAATTTTATTTTATAAGCTCACTATTCATGATTTTTTTTATATATTTTGGATCTACGGGTCAGAAGTTAGAGAGGGGAAACATTTTTTTTATTCTGGAGCGATTATCTCCGAAAACATTAACTTAAGAAAAAAAATCTTTCAAGACCTTTATTTTTTTTAAAGACATATTCAATGATACCCCACATTATAGAATTACATCAAATAAAAAAAATCATCCCCACTTCACCAGTTGGGGAGGTGGTACCCGAAAAAAAAAATCTACTTTTTATTGTACCACTCTGTTGGCATGATTAATATGTATACCTGTACCAAATTACAGATTTCTAGTATTAACGGCCGGCCACTGAGCTATGCTGCGGACAGACGGACATGGCGAAACTTTGGTTCCGTTTTTGCCATTTTGGCTACGGAACCCTAAAAAGTTAACAAATATGGCTGAGTTTCCATAGCAATTGAAGTTGACACATCTTGAAAAACCTTCGCAAATATAATTTACGTTAATACTAATAAATATCAATAATTTTAACTAAAAATGCATGAGAATTCAAGGTAAACCTTGATAGATACTTATTTACATGGACAGCCACGACCAAGGAACAAATATTTGTGATAAATAAATACACAAATAATGCCCGCGCCGAGATTCGAACCCCGAACCTCCAGCTTCGTAGGCAGGGTCACTACCAACTAGGCTACGGAGGTTGATATCATTTGATCAACTTTTGACTAAAATACGAACTCAAGGTAAGTATCTAGGTAAAAACAAACATGGGATTTTAAGTACATTTAAGATGTTGTAATTATATGTATAAATGAAAAAATACAGAGTTTACCAACGCCGGAGGTGGGCATCAGCCACGAAAGCAGAGAATGTGGGTTCGAATCCCACCTGACAGAGTGACAGAGATGCTCGGAGTTTACTATTATCTTATCAATTTTCGCAGTATGCCCATACGTTATGCCATAAGTATAGTACACATCGGAAGAGTAGGCTTTCTAAGTAATAACCAGTTCCCAGGAACCCGCCAGAGCGCATGCGTCGCATAATAGTTTACCATTACGGTATTACGAGTACCATTACGCGTGGGTACCACTTTGTACCATTACGCGGATTTCGCCATTATGGACTGTTTGGGCCTTTAAAGAAACTAATGATAATAGTTCGCCATTTTAATACTTGCTACGAACAAATAAAACATGGAAGCACGCCATAATAAATTGCCTTTCAAAAGCGGTCCTGTATTTTAGTTGACAAGTGTCACCCCCTCTTCAAGGTAACACTGTAATGAATTTCAATGTCCACTTATAAAAACTTAAGCCGTTTTGATTGGCTATATTCTATAAACATATGTCAAAGATGTTGCGCGGAAATATGCGCGGTGTCAAGAAAACCGCTACTTTCTACCCATCTTGGCACAATTGAACAATTGATTTTGGGGGCATTTTTGAGCTGGCGTTAGACGTCCATGTCGCAGAATACAACAATAAGGTACAATCGGTTGAGGTTCCTTTATATAAGTCTAGGACGAAGAGTCCTAGAGAAGAGAGAGAAGAGACGAGAAGGCGCACAACGTACGGGCTATATAGGGTGATGAATCCAAATGGGTCAGTAGGTAAGGAGGAGTAGGGTGGTCCACGACAGTATGAAGAAAATCTCTTTTTCTAAAAATCTTAGCTCCACATGGCCTAACTTGTTCTATTATACAAAAGTAGTCTATATACCAAATTTGAAGCCATTCGCTGATTATTTACTGGTCGCTCAAAACGGTCAAACTTTTGCTGATCTCATACAAATCAAAAATTGACACTTCACCAAAATTATAAAATTGAAGCAGCATATGCCGAAATGAGTGGGCCTTATTGAAATCTATAGTTAAAGCTATGGAAAGTCACACCAGTTTAAAAAAAATTGGGAAGATTTTCATTTCATACATTTATGTACTGCCGAATCGTCGAATTTTGAGCAACCTCTAAATAATGCTCGATTACTTTGAAAATTGGTAACCATTACTTTTAGGGGACATGTCCAATAATAGGAGCAGGAATAATAAAAAAAATGTTTTGGACCACCCTAGTAAGGCGGATTTGGAAACCATAACAGGGTCCCGTTTTATAAAGTTACAAGTTACAGGTTACAAGTGTACAGGTTACAGGAACGAAATGCACTATGAACTATTACAGGTGTTTTATAAATACACACATAAATTTACAATTGTAATGTACCATGGTAAATCTCAATTACAAATTCATCTCTACAGGCGTGACGGACATCACTATTTAAAAACAAAAACTTTCATAAATAATCGTACCCACATATTATTATGTTTGTTTATTTTGATGGAAAATCAGGCCTACTACCGCCAAAATAAATATTCGTTAATTTCGAGTACTTTTCGCTGTCACACAAACGAAGGCGTCATTAGAGTGAGAGAGAGAAATTCTCAAAACATGCGAAGTTTGCGGTAGGGCCGCAGAACAAAAATAAAAATAGGTATGGAATGTTTTGGCAAGGATGTTCTACATTTGCGTGAATTTCATCCGCTCTTTGAAGTCGTAGGTATACGGCGTCCGACTCCGAAAGTCCAATTTGATTAGGGGCCGAAACAGCCTCGGTCGACGCTACCGGGATACATTCAAGGGCATAAATATATATACAACTTTAGATCTTATGTTCCAGACATATTCAAAAAGTGTAGTAATACTTCATAGTCAGCGGCCCTACCGCAAACTCGGATATCCGCAAATTTCAATCAGTTTTCTCTGTCACTCATTAACGCCTTGTTTGGAGTGACAAAGACAAATCCTCGTTTGTGGATTTCGGAGTTCACGGTAGCCAGGCAAACCATGATATATCTCTCAGAAAGCGAATCATTTCAACAGTATTACGAGCGTACGTGTGCAGCAAACGAAATAACCGGGAAAATTGCACTTGTTGCTTCGGTTACAGGACTCAAGACGTATGTAAGTTTTTGTTACAAGTCTACCACATCTACACTTGTTATTTACAATATTTTTATAAAACGCTTGTTCGATTATGAGTTTAAAACAATTAAACTCCTGAATTTTTGTCTATGGCTGAGCTACAGGCACTTGTACCTGTAACTTGTAAAATTGTACTTTTATAAAACACAAATTGTTAAAAACAGGGCAAGTGTTGCCAGTAAACGCCTGTAAAATTGTAACTTGTAACTTTATAAAACGGGGCCCAGATAGCGAAATCTTAGGAATGCCGCAAGGCCAACTGCACGTTCTGCTCAAGCGTCCTTTCAGGGGGATACCATAATCTCTTTATTTGAGATTCAGTTTAGGTTTGGTTCGTCAGTTTTTGGGCGTTTTCCAAAAATACAATGAAATGAAAACCTGGTTCTTCCAGATCTGGACGTGCTTAGGCTCATTCAAATCAGAATCACGAGCTGATTCGAACTGCACATTAAAAAATAAAGTCCTAAAAATCCATTATGTCACGTTTTTTGTATGAGCGCGAGCGTCACGTAACGGATACATTTTGTACGAACATTTTGGGAAATCCAGATATGGAATCATGTTTTTTATTTATTTGAAATATGCTTACTCATGGCCACAGACTAGCCAAGGGCAGAGACGTGGGCTACGATGGAGTGAGTTTGCCCAGAAGGTGCCTATTCACCCTTGGCTTGAAGGTTGACGGGAATTCCACTCCTTGGCAGTACGCATAAGGAAAGAAGACGCAAAGCGCTTTGCACGAACAAATGGTATAACTACCAAGTAAGGGTGGAACCCGGCCGTGCGATGTTTTCGAGATCGTCTTTGAAAACCGCCCTTTTGATAGTTTATTCTATGGAACTGACACATCACGAGTAGCCCATCGTAGTAGCCCATCAGCTTGCACAATGAAATCTTACCGGAGCCTCGTACACCTGTTGACTGTAACCCCATTTAGTGACGACCACGGTAGCGAGCACCAAAGCTGCGCATACGGCGAAGCAGGACGCACTTGCGATGACCCACACCTTCAGTGGCACCTGGAATGAAAAACAGTGATTTCCGTGGGTCATGACATTGTATGATGGCTGGAGTCGATCAATCTCATCATTTATTCCGACGCTTAAATTTATTCATTTATTTGGGAAACATACAGCACTTAATAATACAATAGGGTAAACAGAGTAATTATAACATACGCCAAAACAGTTTCCACTTAAAACTAATACAATTTTCCTTGCTTCGGAAGATGCTGGTTGAGATGTAACATGCATGCAAATTAAATTCTAATCAATCATTAGAAACTAATAATTAAAATAAAATAATCAATTATTTATACTTTAATTCAAATACTTTAATCTGCTCAATCTAAATGTGACTTAAACAACAAACAATTTAAATTTAAATCATCTACCTAACACGAACCTACACATAACATAGGAGTGTCTTTATTTTTCGCTTTTTGTTTTAAGACGGAAATCAAAGTAGGTATTGTAGCTCAGATGGAACAAATGAATATGCGAATATTTCTTATTGTATGCGTTACACACCCTGCATATTTTTTCTTAAGGCTGCATTTCCACCAGAGATGTGCGAGGATGTGTTTCCATACTAATGACACCTATTAATGACTCGAGCGAGGTGTCATTTGTATATATGGAAACACATCCTCGCACATCTTTGGTGGAAACGCAGCCTTAGTAGACCATCTACAAATGGCAGACACTCGCTCAAGTGGCTCGGCGAGATTCGCTCGAGCAAGATTTGTAGTCGGATAAACGATGTTTTAGTAGGTTAGCTACAAGTCATCATCATCATCGTCATCAGCCTATGATAGTCCACTGCAGGACGTAGGCCTCTCCTATTAACTATGCGTATAGACGAATTAGGAGGTAAATTCCCATAATCGCCACGCTGGGCAAGCGAATTGGCAATCGCAGTAATGTGTCGACTATGATGACGCTGCTGCCCGTCATCAATCTTGTAGAATGGTCAGTGACATTTCAATCCTTATAGTCGGCACTCTTACGACACCCGCAGGAGGAGTTGGGGTGGTGACAAATGTATTCTTACTGCCGTCACCACACGGCAATCTTGGTCATTTACCGATATTTTAGTAGGCTATCTAAAGAAATCGGTGGTAACGGCCGTCTGGCTCGCTCAGTGCTCGGAATCGTTCGGAGATGTTCGCTCGGGCACGATCGCCTTTAGTCGGTCAATTTTATCATTAACTCATCGATGTTTTAGTAGGAACAGGATGTTTTAGAAGTCTACAAGGAGTAGGAGTCGGCGGCAAGTCACGGCGCTCGACATCGTTCGGCGATACTCGCTCGGGCATGATCGGCTGTATTTAGTCGGCCAATTTTGTAATTTATTTTTCATCACAGTTGCTGCCTAAGCACGCCATTGTATGCGCGCGCAGCGGGAGTAATAGAAACGTGAAATTCCCTAGGGAGAAATAGAAATGTCAGTAAGTCATTTAATAATGTTATTTCTTAAAACTTATTGTATGCATCACGGTCGGTAAGTGGAATACTAACTCGAGTCATAAAAGCCCTCCGCCCCACGGCGTCGGGCTTCTAACACTCTCGTTAGTAATTCCGTACTTACCTCCCTTGATGCACAATGTACTATACCGACGTTTTAGTAGGCAATCTACATGCAGTAGGCGTCGGCGGCAGCGGCCGTCGAGCCCGCTCGGCGCTCGGCATCGTTCGGCGATACTCGCTCGGCCATGATCGGCTTTAGTCGGCCAATTTTATCATTCACTCACCGATGTTTTAGTAGGATGTCTACAAGGATTAGGGGCGGCGGCAGCGGTGGTCGCGCCCACTCGGCGCTCGGCATCGTTCGGTCAGAATCGACTAGTCTGGAAACTACGCCATTTACCGATGTTTTAGTACGCAATCTACAAATTACAGAATACATCTCACTCGGCGCTCAGCGATGTTTGTCCGGGAAGAATTTACTAGTCTGGAAATTACACCATTTACCGATGTTTCAGTACTTTTAGTAGGCAATCTACACGTAGTAGGAGTCGGCGGCAGCGGCCCGCTCGGCGCTCGGCATTGTTCGGCGATACTCGCTCGGCCATGATCGACTTTAGTCGGCCAATTTTATCATTTACTTACCGATGTTTTAGTAGGTAATCTACACGTAGTAGGCGTCGGCGGCAGCGGCCGTCGAGCCCGCTCGGCGCTCTGCATCGTTCGGCGATACTCGCTCGGCCATGATCGGCTTTAGTCGGCCAATTTTATCATATACTCACCGAAGTTTTATTAGGAAGTCTACAAGGATTGGAGGTTGGCGGCAGCGGTGGTCGCGCCCACTCGACGCTCGGCATCGTTCGGTCAGAATCGACTAGTCTGGAAACTACGCCATTTACCGACGTTTTAGTACACAATCTACAAATGGCAGAGGACATCTCACTCGGCGCTCAGCGATGTTTGTCCGGAAAGAATTGACTAGTTTAAAAATTACGCTATTTACCGATGTTTTAGTACGCAATCTACAAATGGCAGAGGACATCTCACTCGGCGCTCAGCGCTGTTTGTATGTATGTAAATTCTTTATTGTACACAAAACACAGGCAAAATACACATTTTTACAAAGAATTTGACAGGAATTTGTTTGTCCGGGAAGAATTGACTAGTCCAAAAATTACGCTATTTACCGATGTTTTAGTAGGCAATCTACACGTAGTAGGCGTCGGCGGCAGCGGCCGTCGAGCCCGCTCGGCGCTCGGCATCGTTCGGCTGTACACACTCGGGTGTGATCGGCTTTAGTCGGCCAATTTTATCATTCACTCACCGATGTTTTATTAGGAAGTCTACAAGGATTGGAAGTTGCGGCAGTGGTGGTCGCGCCCACTCGACGCTCGGCATCGTTCGGTCAGAATCGACTAGTCTGGAAACTACGCCATTTACCGATGTTTTAGTACACAATCTACAAATTACAGAATACATCTCACTCGACGCTCAGCGATGTTTGCCCGGGAAGAATTGACTAGTCTAAAAATTACGCCATTTACCGATGTTTTAGTAGGCAATCTACACGTAGCAGGTGTCTGCGGCATCGTTCGGCGATACTCGCTCGGCCATGATCGACTTTAGTCGGCCAATTTTATCATTCACTCACCGATGTTTTATTAGGAAGTCTACAAGGATTGGAGGTTGGCGGCAGCGGTGGTCGCGCCCGCTCGGCGCTCGGCATCGTTCGGCGTTACTCGTTAGGGCCGAATCGACTAGTCTGGAAACTACGCCATTTACCGATGTTTTAGTACGCAATCTACAAATGGCAGAGGACATCTCACTCGGCGCTCAGCCATGTTTGTCCGGGAAGAATTGACTAGTCTGGAAATTACGGCATTTACCGATGTTTTAGTAGGCAATCTACACGTAGTATGGGTCTGCGGCATCGTTCGGCGATACTCGCTCGGCCATGATCGACTTTAGTCGGCCAATTTTATCATATACTCACCGATGTTTTAGTAGGCAATCTACACGTAGTAGGGGTCGGCGGCAGCGGCCGTCGAGCCCGCTCGGCGCTCTGCATCGTTCGGCGATACTCGCTCGGGCAGGATCGGCTGTAGTCGGCCAATTTTATCATTTACTTACCGATGTTTTAGTAGGCAATCTACACGTAGTATGGGTCTGCGGCATCGTTCGGCGATACTCGCTCGGCCATGATCGACTTTAGTCGGCCAATTTTATCATATACTCACCGATGTTTTAGTAGGCAATCTACACGTAGTAGGCGTCGGCGGCAGCGGCCGTCGAGCCCGCTCGGCGCTCGGCATCGTTCGGCGATACTCGCTCGGCCATGATCGACTTTAGTCGGCCAATTTTATCATTCACTCACCGATGTTTTAGTAGGATGTCTACAAGGATTGGGGGCGGCGGCAGCGGTGGTCGCGTCCGCTCGGCGCTCGACATCGTTCGGTCAGAATCGACTAGTCTGGAAACTACGCCATTTACCTAATGTTTTAGTACACAATCTACAAATGGCAGAGGACATCTCACTCGGTGCTCAGCGATGTTTGTCCGGGAAGAATTTACTAGTCTGGAAATTACACCATTTACCGATGTTTCAGTACTTTTAGTAGGCAATCTACACGTAGTAGGAGTCGGCGGCAGCGGCCCGCTCGGCGCTCGGCATTGTTCGGCGATACTCGCTCGGCCATGATCGACTTTAGTCGGCCAATTTTATCATATACTCACCGATGTTTTAGTAGGCAATCTACACGTAGTAGGAGTCGGTGGCAGCGGCCGTCGCGCCCGCTCAGCGCTCGGCATCGTTCGGCGATACTCGCTCGGGCAGGATCGGCTGTAGTCGGTCGTCGTCGTGGCCCGACTTGCGCAGGAGGATGCCGACGGTGGTCGCTTCTCGTATTCGTAGTGGAACATAGTCTGCAACAATAATACTTTATAATTTTCTCATGTTGACATTACGTACTTACGTCAAATCTCATTGCATCCATACTACCAATATAGAAATACAGGGTCGATTGTCAACAAATTGTACATCATTCATTAAAGGCAAAACTAAATTTAAGGTTATAATTTTTGTGTTACGAATACCAATGTACAATTTGCAGAACATTTTCACAATTGCGGGAATATACTCGGATTTTTCGAAAATTTTCATGAGAATTTAAGAGTAAGTTTTCATTGAGAATGTTTCCATGAGAATTTATAAAAAAGTGTTATGAAGAATAATGTATTTCACAATCGAGTAAACCAGGCAAAATATATCTTAAAAGGCATGGTTATACAACGGTTTTGGCATGACTGGATTGCTTGTAAAATTCAAATTGCCGAGAACATTCTCCATAGAAATTTCGCAAATTATGAAACTTCTCCTCGGTTCTTCTGCTAGTTACGAAGCGTGTGTAATAACTTTTGCCACTGAAAAAGGTCGACAAGTCCAAATTTTCCATGAGCGCTCAATAATACGAAACTATACCTTTTGAATTTGCTCCCTTTTACTACTGCCGACTGTTGTTGGACAGAATATACCTACCACATAGTTTAGTATGACTAACTTACGTTGCAATCGACGATTTCATGAAGTTAGCTATGTTAATATTTTTTTCGTTACACCTGTTCGGTAAGTGCGCCAATGCGCTGCGGCGATGCGCGCCGTAGATGCGTCATTACACCCTAGGGCTGTCAAGGATTTTCATACAACATTACGTCGCACTAGCGCAGTCTTACACGCAGGCGGGCGGCGGCGGCGCCGAGATTTCTGTTTTAAAAATGATAAATTTACGTCATCCCTGATTTTGAGAAATGATTTAGACCATTTTAGAGTAGTTTTATGAAAATAAGTATGAAATTAAGTTAATAGTTTTATTTAATCTTTTTGCCTCACGGGTGTGATGAAAAACATTGTGTGTGCCACGGGCGGTACAAGAATTATGAACTCGTGTGAAGTAAATTTCTTATTTACCGCCCTTAATACACAATGTACTAATACCGAACAAAATGTGTGTACAAGTGGTATATAAATTATTTTCATTATCTTCTTGATACATTTAATATTTAATTATGTAAGTAAACAGTTCTGGTACTGGCACAATAGTTCACTGAAGTCACAATCAGAAAGTATAATGAGTATCATTCATAACACCTAAAAACCGATTGAAAATTGACCTGCGTTTACGCATAAATGCTTTGAAATCGGAGGCCAAACTATGGTAGATGAAATAGAGACAAATGTTTCATTTAATAAGACATTGCGTAGTTTTCGATACGTTTTTGTTTTTTAAAAGAAAATTGAGTAATCAAAATTAAGGTCAGGATCAAGAGCACGACTAAAATAATAGCTATTCGGAGCTGAAAAGTGTTCAAAAGTATCTGCCTACGAAGCTGGGGGTTCCGGGTTCGATACCCGGCGAGGGCATTATTGGTGTATTTATTTATCATAAATATATGTTCCTTGGTCATGGCTGTCTATGTATTTAAGTATCTATATGTCTATATGTATCTACCTATTATATATGTATACCGTCGCCTGGTACCCACATCACAAGCCTTAATTGAGTTTACCATGGGGCTAGGTCGATTTGTATAAGATGTCCCAAAGATAGATATTTATTTATTTATTATCTGAGCTTACACGCTAACGCCATGACAAGAGATTACTCGTACTGGATGCTTAGCAAAGTTGCCAATCGCTAACGCTTAGTAGCGTATCGTAGTTTTCCCTCTCTGTCACTCTTTCGTATTAGTGCGACAAAGACAGCTGCCTTTCGTTTACGATTGACGATTAAGCGTTAGCGATTAGCAACTTGTCTAAGCACCCTGCTCAGATATTTATGTACCGTGGAGAAGTTTCCTAAGTTACAAAACTTCTATAGAAAATGTTCTCGGTAATTTAAATTTTAGTCAAGGTCTCAAAACAGTCAAAAAATTTTTTACTAGTGTTTACTAGTTGGAATGTGATTTTTTTTTTCGAAATCTCTATTGTGGGGGCCCCTCTTTCGTGGAGGCCCCGGGGCAGTAGCCCTGGTTGCGCCCCCCCCCCCTAAATCCGGCCCAGTATGTTTCATTCAAGACATGATACAAAAACATAAATATTTCGTTACTAGGATAAATTCAAACATCTTTCGTAAATACAGCCGCCCTACCGCCAAAAACTAAATTTTTCATTTTTGATTTGTCTCTCTCGCTTTAATGACGCTTCGTTTGAGTGACAGAGAAATATCCTCGAAATTTCCGAATTGGGTAAATCCACAAGACTGTAACGAGAGTTACCAATTCTTTCGTATGTTTTAAAATTAATTAATCAAAGTTGAGTTTCCGTACGTCTAGTCTAGCCCTGTAGGTAAATATATGGACCCTTAAATGTACTTAATTAATATGAGAACATACAAAAGAATAGGGATGATGACTGTAGTTAAGATAAATTATTTTACATTATGCACGACATAATACACGAAGAAATTATTACTAAGACGAAGATTGCAGTATTTTTGTACAAAACTTCTATTTAATAAATTGAAAAGAACTTGAAAGAGTAGGTCATTTGGCAGTACTCAAACGTGACGTCAGTTTTGAGTATATCATATAAAATTCCATAGTGGTGATCGTTTCGACAGTTCGAAAAAAGATGCTGATTTGACTTGCCAGTCATCATGCCTATTGGTAACTCTCGTTACAGTCTTGTGGATTTACCTAATTTCGATTTTCGCGGTAGTAGACCAGATTATTCTTATGACCAGTATGCACATGTGTTTACTCAATTTTGAAATACAATTTTCTCCATAGCACATTTTTATAAGTTCTCATGGAAACATTCTCAATGAGAACTTACTCTTAAATTCTCATGAAAATTCTCGGAAATTTCCGAGAATTTGCCCGCAATTTTGAGAATGTTCTGCAACTTGTTCTGTTCTTGTTCTAGTCACACTCTAGGTCATCATCATCATCAGCCTATGATAGTCCACTGCTGGACGTTGGCTCCTCCTATTAACTATGCGTATAGACGCATTAGGAGGTAAATGCCCATAATCGCCACGCTGGGCAAGATTGGCGATCGCAGTAATGTGTCCCCTATGATGACGCTGCTGCCCGTCATCAATCTTTTATCAAATAATGGTTAGTGACACTTCAATCCCTTAATCGACTCTTACGACACCCGCAGGAGGAGTTGGGGTGGTGACAAATGTATTCTTATTGCCGTCACCACACGGCCAACACTAAATAACAAAAACACTCTAGGTACTTAGGTGTAATCGTTGGGTCGATTTTCACAGTAAACCCTTTTATTTTTGTCACAAATAGCCAAGTTAACGGGGACAACCATTGTCCCATCAAAGTTAAAATAAGAAGACGCCCGGACAACGACCCCGGACGGCGACACGGGAAATGGTACGTGACGATCACGATACGAGACGAGAGCTGCGGATTTCCTATTTTCTATATGCTCAATTTTATGGTTGCGCGTCACGCAAATATCTAGGTTATACAGGGTGGCCTAAAAGGCGCATTCCCGTTCCTAGTTCATTATTAGGGCCGATGTTTATTTTGTTGTAGTTTTTAAGAAAATCCAAATTTAGATATTTTCATATTTTTTTTACTCATAATCGCGAGCTCTTTCGATCCTCATTAGCAGAAAAAAGTGTCCCAACAATTCCATATTTTTTTGTCTTCCACTGAGTTACGGTCGAAGAAAATGTATGAAAAATAGTAACTCAATGGATTTTTTTGGAACACTTTTTTATTTCCGTCAGGATCGAAATAGCTCGTAATTCTGAGTAGAAATAATGTAAAAAGTCCAAATTCTGAAAATTTTCAAAATCTACAACAAAATAAAAATCCGCCCATTACCCAGAATTAATGCCTAGTGAATAGGCGCCTAGGGTTTTTTGACAAAATAACTTAATGATTACAGAGTTTTTATTTGCGTTCAATTTATGGGAAGCTTGTGAAGGTCAAAGGTAATTAATTTATCTAAGAAACTAGTATCTTAACTCGGTTATTGACTAATTAAAAAATAAGTTTGAGGGCTGAACAAGTGTATCTATCTAATATACAGGGCGTCCCAAAGTTATGGGACATGAAGGGAAAGTACCTTAAATATCGTAGATAGTGTATTTTGCAGAAAGAAGACTTAATGTTATTTTTAAAATTAGTAATAGTGCATTCAAAGTGTTTCAAAAAATTACTTGCTTCACCCGGAAATCGAACCAACTACAATTTTTTTCGAATTTTGAGCCAAACTTTTTTTGGTTATTCTTTTAGTTTTAGATACTATGTTTCTTAAGAAAAATTGTTATTTTTTATCCATTCTTCCGAATGACGTCATAAACTTACGAAAAAAAATTTCGTACGAGTAGGTATTGTAGTACGTTCGATGCCTAGAAACAGCAAATTTTTTTTGGAATTTTTTTTAATGCAGTTTTATTTAATTTTCAAAATAAAATAAAGTCTTCGTTCAGCATAATATTTAAGGTACTTCCCCTTCATGTCCCATAACTTTGGGACGCCCTGTATAAAAGTTGCACTTTTATTACATCCTAATGCTACTTATTTTGACATGTGCCATCAGTCACTTGCAATTAATTAATTGATTGAAGGTTCAAACATTAACCTTTTCATTTATTTTGTACGAAAACGATAAAACTTTTTTTTATCAATTTTACAAAAAGATTTATATACCTATACCTATGCCAAGTAGCTTCTATATGAACCAACCAACGTGTATATTAATAATTTGCAGATTTTAGCGTTAGTATTTTATATATTGAAATTATTTCAAGATAAATTATTAAATTAAGGGGTTAATATAAATTAATAATGCCAATGAAGCTTTAATCTGACTCTCTGAGTGAAAAAGAAAACTTTTTCACTTTTTGACGCTAAGTGATCCTAAAAGTGATTTTTTTTTTACGGTGTATGTCAAAGTGACGCTAAATCAATTTGTAAGAAATTCCTTACCCTATTTGTCATTTTGACAAAGCTCTAGAGTGGCCTAAGGCCCTGGTCTCACCGCGAGCTACTAAGCTATAAACTATGGGCTATAAACACGAACAAAAGATACGCACTCCCGTGTAAATATAAGAGACACGGGAGTGTGTATCTTTTGCTCGTGTTTATAGTCCATAGTTCATAGCTTAGTAGCTCGGCGTGAGACAAGTGCCTAAGATTCTAATTAGTTAAGTGTAATATTATCTTCGGTTACCGCGAGGATTACTAATGAAATAAAACTATGAAAACTCGCGACTCCCGCAGACCACGAACCGTATAAAGTGTTCGAAACGTCGGAATGAAGTTAAAGTTAATTAATATACGCGAGTTTATCCGTTTTCATAGTTTTATTCTACGAACAAATAAAACATGGAATCCGCACGCCATATCACATTGCCTTTCAAAAACGGTCCTGAATTTTAGTTGACAAGTGTGACCCCCTCTTCAATGCATCACGGCAATGAATTTCAATGGCAACCTATAAAAACTTAAACCGCCATTTAAAATTAGTTGTGATTAGTCCATCAAAGTTTTGATTGGCCATATTCTGTTAACGATGTTGCGCCGACATATGCGCGGTGATAAGAAAAGCGCTATGTTCTGCCCATCTTGGCACAATTGAACAATTGCTTTTCGGGGCATTTTTGAGCTGGCATTAGACGTCCATGTTATATATGGTCGCAGGTTTTATTTCATGTAGTTGAGTACATAATATCATAGGAAGTAAATCACTAAACTTATCGTATCCTTGATTTAAACAATGGTACCTACGCTAGGAACAAACTGTGAGAACTGCTTAGTTAGTTTCTTAGACACAATTCATTAATTAACTAAGTGGGCACCATAGACTTATACAGTGTGACGTTAAGTGGAGAAGCCCCGAAAGCCCATTTGAAGCCAATGACATTTGCCAAAAGGGTATTTCCTGCGACCAAATATAACATGGACGTCTTAAGGGGCCCATACATGGTAAGATTCATCTGTGTGAATCCATCGTTACAAACCGATCGAAACGACCAATCGATAATGTATTTCAATATCGCTAACGATTTACTTGATCGAAGACGATATCGGAAATCGCAACAAAAATCCATGCAATCACGAATATCGTAACGATGGATCGATTTGGTGTGGTACTTTGCGATCAACGTTTCGATTTTTCATTTAATAGATTTATATGCGAATACTGATACCGTTTTAGAAGCCAGTTTTTAACCCACACTTTTTTAGGTTTTTTTTTCTTTTGTCTAAGCTGGATCAAATATAACGCCGCATAGGTAAAAAAGGAGATCGTTATCCATATTTAATTGGGTCTAGCGACTTTATTGTACCGTTTCCAACGAGTAAATGATAGATCGTAGCGATTTATTGCTTCGTGTATGGCGCGATCGTAACGATCAATTGCTTCGTATATGTTTGGCAATTTTAAATCGATCGATCGCCACGATTTTCGTCCAATCAATCGAAGCGATTTATCGTGCCATGAATGGTGCCCTTAACGCCGACTCAAAAATGCCCCCAAAATCAATTGTTCAATTGTGCCAAGATGGGCAGGAGATAACGCTTTTCTTGACACCGCGCATATTTCGGCGCAACATCTTTGACAAATGTTTATAGAATATAGCCAATCAAAACTTTGATGGACCAATCACAACTATTTTTAAATGGCGGTTTAAGTTTTCATAGGTTGATATTGAAATTAATTACCGTGATGCTTTGAAGAGGGGGTGACACTTGTCAACTAAAATTCAGGATCGTTTTTAAAGGCCGTGCGGATTCCATGTTTTATTTGTTGGTAGCAAATGACATTTGCCAAAAGGGTATTTCAGTATTTCTTATTTAGATGTGTGAGTTGTCACAGCCATCCACAGAAAACAAATGTTACCTAAACTTAATTGTTTATATTTTTATAGGTTACCGGCCGAAGACATATAGACGGCCGAGCGAAGCGAGGCCGGATAGCTCTGAGGCGGGCAACCCCATATTTCCGGCCGAGGTATGAATAGTGCTTTTCTCAAACATGACGTTGTTTTAATTTCTCATTTTAAGGGACTTGTTATGAAAAAAGTCGTTCGATACACGAGTAAAAACTTCGTTTTAACTCGGGTGATTGTTCCAACTTTCACCCTCGTCGAAAAAAAAATTTTTTGCACTTGCATCGAAATGTACTATATCATCACACTTGCGAACAAAAAAATAAGTTTTAAGACAAATTAATACTATTCTATGACGTACTGACATTTCTATTACTCCCTAGGAAATTTGACTTTTCTATTACTCCCACAACGCATGCAAGTAATGGCGCGCTTAAACAGCAAGTGTGATGAAAAATATGTTAACTGTTTAAATAACTGTCATTCCAAGCGAGTCATAATGAGGTAAAGAAGGTTTGTTGTACGTGTGAATGTCTTAATCATGTCGTTAATCTGCACGTAGGTGTAATTATTCTTAATGATAATGACCATAATGTGATAATTATATTTCCTATTTTATTGTCTAAGAAATGTTAGTACCGTAAAACCACATAACTATGGTCCAACACTGCAACTACCTATGGTCCACAATTGCAACCCCTAAATGGGCGGATTTTTTTGTTGTCGTTGTTTTAATATTCATACTGATATGTATATGTATTATACAGCCACGAACAAAGAACAAATATTTGTGATAATAGTACATTGTGCATCAAGGGAGGTAAGTACGGAATTACTAACGAGAGTGTTAGAAGCCCGACGCCGTCAGGCGGAGGGCTTTTATGACTCGAGTTAGTATTCCGCTTACCGACCGTGATGCATACAATGTTTTTCATCACACTTGCCAACCAAAAAATTAGTTTTAAGACATAATATTATTAAATGACGTACTGATATTTCTATTACTCCCTAGGGAATTTCACTTTTCTATTACTCCCGCTACGCGCGCAAGCAATGGCGCGCTTAGACAGCAAGTGTGATGAAAATAAATACACAAATGATGCTCTCACCGGGATTCGAACCCGGAACCTCCAGGGAGTCAGGGTCACTACCAAGTACCAACTAGGTTACGGAGGGATTAGCTGACAAATGGTTTCATAATAGTTAGTGGAATTAAAAAAGTATAAAATTAATTACGAGGGCCGCACTGAAAGTTTTCAGAATCTAGGAAACTGTATAAATTATGAGTTTTTTGTTTTAATTATCGCCTTTCTTAACTCTTTTTGATAATGTGTACAAGATTTTAATACCATTGAACCAACATTCAAAGCTCACAGCCCATTTTTCCTAGGTCATATTTTGTATGCAAATTTTCAGTTTTCGGAATTTGGTATGGAAGATTTGGGTGGTCCATAAAGAATATATTTTTTTAAGAAAAACTGTTTATATCGGAATTTTTGCTAGTGAGTCATATGGATACCTAAAGATGTCCAAATTTCCTGACATAAAAAGATTTGTGAATTTTCAATGATTTACCACATTACTGCAATTTGAAATTAGGGGATGGCTGTTATTAGTCATTGATCTCTAATCATCCACAAGAAAAAAATCGAAAGCAGTAAAATTTGTGAAAACTACTACAAGCAATCCTACAAGAACTAGGCTTTGATACCAAATAACAATCTAAGCCCATTTAATTTTCTTCTTATCGTTGACTAAAGGCCATACTGAAAGTAGTATAAAAAACCGGCCAAGTGCGAGTCGGACTCGCGCGCGAAGGGTTCCGTAATCAAACCAAAAATCGTTGATAGAGTTTATTAATGTGCATAACATATATATTTTTTAGAATTTTATATCACGTAGTTTAAAAAATAGAGGGGGGGACACATTTTTCAGACTTTGAGAGCTGATATCTCGAGAACGATTTGCTTAAAAAAAAATGAGATTTATAAACTTTCATATCATTTTTCAAAGACCTTTCTATTAATACCCCACACGCTTATATACAACTAAAAAAATTTCTTTCCCTCAGTTACACGTATGGAGGGTCTCCACCCCAACGGTTTTTTTTACAATTTAGTACCATAATCCTGTAGCAGTTCATACAACACATATCCTTAGTTACCAAATTTCGTTACTGTAGCATTTATAGTTTCCGAGTAAATCGGCTGTGACAGACGGACAGACAGACAGATGGACATGACGAATCTATAAGGGTTCCGTTTTTGCCATTTTGGCTACGGAACCCTAAAAACGTTACAGAATAAAAAATCCGTGAAAAATGTGAAATCGTCCGACACACAATTTTCAAATGGCTCGAAATCCTAAAGTACAGGTGTTAACCGTATAAGTTATACCTCGAAAAATAATAAACGTTTATATTTTCAGAAAATAATTGTTTCTATACACTGAGTGATCTTTAAGTGAATGAAACTCAAAACTTTCAGTGTGACCTATGTACGTCTCCGAGGTCACCCTGTAGAGTTCAAACTACTTCCAGAGAAGAAACCACTTGTCTCTCATAGAGGATGAGTATTACAGCCCAGCACCGTGTCGGCTCCATTCCTGACAGCTCAGTTATGACAGTGCGCACAGCGTGACGGCAAAACGTGGGAAAACAAAGTCAGCCTGGCTTCCAGAGCCTTATTATAGTTTAGTATATACAATTACAGCTACCTGGACATGGTACCTAATACATGAACCCTGCAGTGTTATTCACTAAGGAAACCGCCTTGCTGTCAGCGCTGTGTCAGCGCTGCGGCAGCGTCGAGTCTAAAAGTGGTATTCACTTATGTACTTTAAATGACACTAGCACTCGGCGACGAATGCGGCGTGAGCAGGAACTACACTGCGTCGAGAGTTTGACATTTAATGTACGAACTTCGTATTCTCTAACGAAAAACAGCGATAAACTCGCCCACAACCTCGCTCACAGCCTCGATTCCTAATGTCAAATAAAACAGCTAGGATTTTAGACAAGGCTGTCTCGGCGTCGAGCTCGTTGACGAACGCAGCGTCGAATGTGTGAATTAGAGAATAGCATAGCTGGTAGGGTAGGTATAGCAAAAATACCAAAAATTAGTACTTATTTAAAGGGTTGTTCTCTTGGTGTTTCAACCGCTTTATTCCAATCCTCACATATCTAGGACAAATTAGCCTTAGATAACAGTGATTTAATAAAAATGTATACTAAAGTACCCTGTACAATACAATATTGATTAAAATATAGTGATTATTTTGGGTAACTTTTTTTTTTAAATATATATTTATTTACAAAACTACAATTTATGTACATAGATTAAATCTAACTAATCTACTTAACCTAACCTATATCTAAGATTGTCCCTTGTGGCATTGTACCGAGGATGCTGGCGGCATTTCCCCGCTGTATCGCAATACTGATGCGTTGTGCGAGGAAGTCGCCAGCTCTTCGGTCTTTAGTTACATCAACCAGACGTTTCGCGATCTCAGCAAACAATTTGCGTGCGCTGGGGCCCCATGAACCTAAAGTTTCTACGCCAAACGGTACAAAATCGTACTATTTGCCGAGGCCCTTATATTTATTACGTTTACGTAACTTTAGAATAAATGTAAGAAAGGTAATGAAAGCGGTTCAAACGCCAAGATAACAACCCTAAATATTTAGCATACGGGTTACTCACGTAATTTAAGTCGACAATTGCTCGACCTGTTTAGATCCATTTAGATTATCCTCATCATCGAAACATGTCGAGCAATTATCAACTTAAATTACGCGACTAACCCGTTTGCTAAATATTTAAATATTATTATGTTTGAGTCTCACGTTAGTTATAATCCCTTTTTACTAGTGTTCATAGATAGAATGAGTTTTCCGATGCACGATGGCTCGTATACTATACAGTGCATAATAGTAGATTGTGTCACAAGAAATCAAAATAATATAATGGGTCAAAATTCTTTTCGTTGTCTTATTTTGTGTCCCTAAAAAACATGACGCAGTGGTGATTTTTGTATGAGATGATGTTCTGTTTTCAATTTCTAATGAATTCAAATTTTACCAGCTTTGTCAGCCTCCGTAGCCTAGTTGGTAGAGACCCATCCTACGAAGCTGGAGGTTCCGGGTCCGGGTTCGAATCCCGGTGAGGTCATTATTTGTATCACATTTAAGTATATTTATGTATCTTATCTATCTATTATATATATCGTTACCTGGTACCCACATCACAAGCCTTAATTGAGCTTACCGTGGGATTAGGGTGATTTGTGTAAGATGTCCCAATATATTTATTATTCATTTATCACTTACATAATATAAAATAAAATCACTTTTTCTGTCCCTATGTCCCTTTATACGCTTAAATCTTTAAAACTACGAAACGGATTTTTCATAACTAAAAATCGTTCCTTACACGTGCAAAAACTTTTTTTTAACTCGGGTAATTGTCGCCCTCGTTTCACTCGGGCTCCAACTTTCACCCTTGCCGAAAAAAAGTTTTCCCGCACTAGTTAGGAAATGTACTATTAATGAGTTTTTTTTTAATAGGTAGAGTAATTCAAGAGGAAGGTTTTTATGTAGGTAGGTATAGTACCCGTGCGAAGCCGGGGCAGGTCGCTAGTTTATTATATTTATTTACAAATGAATTCATTCATTAATTGTCCCTGCAATTCTGAACGCCACTGTACATTAGGTACATACATTATGGTAATGCTCCACCATGGAACGAGTCTAAGTTGATAGTTGCAGAATAATTTTAGTTATGTAACTGTAGATACAAACGTGACTCCAACGGTGGATACGCTGGTTAGCCTTATATGACTAGGACACAGATTCAGTCTAGATTCTTAGCTAATACCTGGAAAAATACGAACAGCATCGTCGGTACAATGCCACAGGGTGAATATCTGAGCGTTTCAACCGCCTAATTTTGGTGGCATCATTTTTTGCGAACGCCTTTGAACCTTACCAGATCGATCCGTGTCAAAATAATTGGTTTTATTACGTAACTAATTTATGAAGAAAGTCAACGTAATCCGAATACAATTATTTATAGTTCAATTGGTTTTTCGAATCGACATTTGATTTGTTTTGAAAGTGCCCTTTGATCTTTTATAACATTTATATTATTATGTAAATACATAAGACTAGTGTTTAAGACTCACGATTGTAAAATTTCAATTAATAACATAGGAAAACACCCTGGAACTTTTACAAATCGACCTAGTCCCACGGTAAGCTAAATAAAGGCTTGAGATGTGGGTACCAAGCGACGATATGTTTACAGGATGTTCGTGAGTATACCGACAGACTTGAAAGATATATTCCTGATCACATTTTGAGACTATAATGTCATATGAACTTTTCTGGATTCGGCTTAGTTTAAGAGATAATGACATGTTTTTCAAAAAAACTGTTTTGATCATAAGTCACTGACAAATGCCTGCACGATTAAAATTCGATTTGTTAGCCGTTCGTCTGGCTCGCATTTGGTCCAGGTCGCTGTTTGTCCAATTAGCGTTTGGTCCAATACGCAATTCGCCCTAAAATCTGGACCAACAGCGAATTGACTTACGCAGCTTGAGTAGCAGTTGGTCCCAATCGTAGTTCGCATTTTTTTCCTGTTACACCTGTTACCACTAGAGTAGTTGTCAGGGGTAACTAGTAGGAATATTTTTCCCACTTGTTACCAGTAAACTTTATGATGGTAACTAAGTACTGGGAAAAATAAATTCCAGTTGTTGGTTATTACCATCGCGTGCTTTACTATGTAATGTACATGTTTTTAATAAAAGGTAATATGAGACACTTTGTCAGTCATTGATAAGGAACTAATTTTATAAATATTACATAATTAAAAAATATTGCCTTGTTAACTACGCGATGGTAACAACTAACAACTAGGAGTTATTTTATATTGATTTAAACTTTCACGATTATCACTTAATCGAGGGGGCGCATTATCTCCAGATCAACTGAGTTGTTATGGGTGCCCTGTGGCACCGGTTTTAGCAAATATCTGGATTTTGAGCATTTCGAGACCAGTATAGATCCGGGGCCTATTTCTCGTAACTATTAGTTTACAAGTATATTAGTTATTAGTTACTAGTGAAAATTTTACAAGTCCTAATATTTTCTGTTTCTCGTAAATAATTGTTAGACTAGTAACTAATATTGGTAAACTAATAAAAAATATTAGTCCAATCATGGGCAGTGAAATTATGGAAGCGGTATGTCGATGATGTCTTCTGTGTTATGAGAGATGGCAAGCATGAAGTTGAGCAATTACTTCAGTATCTCAATTCCATTAATCCTAAAGTCAAGTTCACATATGGCGGAACGCGTGAACGAACGAACGAATGGAAGGGAATTATAAATTGACTTACTATTAATAAAAATGTAATAAATATGTAATAATAAATGTGTAATTTGAATTTTAATAATTTTAAAAATAATTTTGGGCTATTGTTTATATAAATTGGATAGTATCTTGTCAAATTTCTGCATACCAGAAAGGAAACAAAATGTATAATTTTATTAATGAATTGAAATCCTTAATGATTAATGATAATAGTAATATCAAATAATTACCAATTTAAAGTAAATGTATTAATTTTAATGATAAATATAGGTAGTTTGTATTTCTAAACATAATTTGCATGTCGGATGACGACAGGATACCTGCTTCCGAAACCGTGTTGTACCTACTATCTGTACTTGTATATCTGTGTGTCCTTAGCAAATAAAATATCTTTATCTTTTATCTTTATCATATGAATTAGAATCGGAGCGTAGTTTGCCTTTTCTGAACGTAAAGATGATAGGTCGAAGTGATGGTTCTTTGTCGCACACTGTCTATAGGAAGCCCACACACAATGTGTGGCCCAGCCACACATTTACACGCCCTGCTTCACCAGCACCCCCGGCAGCTTCAGTCTGTGGTTGATTCTCTAAAGAAAAGCAGAGCACATGACCTCTGTGACCTTGAATTCCTGGAAATTGAGTTATCGCACGTTCAGGAGGTTCTGAAGATAAATGGCTACAATATGAACACACGACAACCCAGACGAACACCGAGTAAGAAACGGCCAGATGTTGGTAGGCGACCAGCATTTTTGCCTTATGTCAGGGGTGTAAAGGACAAAATAGGTACGCTTTTGAATAAGTATTCCAAACCAACCATTCTCAACGGTGGCAGGGCATCTAAGGTCGCCTAAGGATTTTACCTTATCACACGCTAGGCGTTTATAAGATTTTTTGTAGCTGTGGTAGTTCCTATATTAGGGATACCAAACGCACCATAGCGCAAAGGGTAAAGGAACATAATCACGGCTGTTAAAAAGCGTCGAACGAATAAGTCTGCTGTGGCCGAGCATTTGTTGGAGTCCAGACCTAACCATTGGACTGAGCTCCATAACCCAAAAACCCTCTCAACAGAACGTATACATCATAGCCGAGAAGTACGTGAAGCTATTGAAATTAAAAAACATCGGAATTTTAATCAAAATGAGAGGCAAGAAATCTCGTACACGTGGAATCCCATTTACAAAAGCAAGCGAGGTGAAACATCCATTTTAAAGCCTTCGGATGTTGTGGGTGTTGCTTGTAGGCCTAGTAGACAACCCTAGCCTAGAAGTGAATAATCAAGACCAAGTGCGTGGGTAGTTCGAAAAACCCGCGCAGCTCGAAAGTGTTGATACATTTTCTCGGCGGTCTGCCTGCGACCACGGGTGTAACGTCATGCGCGAAACATCAGGATACAATTAAACGTAAGTTTACGCGATTAAGACCCGTTTGTCTTTAAAATATGGGATTTATTTTTCCCAGTAGTTACCACCATATAGTTTACTGGTAACGAGTGGGAAAAATATATCTACTAGTTACCCCTGACAACTACTCTAGTGGTAACAGGTGAGGAAAAAAAGGTGAACTACGATTGCGACCAACTGCTACTCAAGGTGCGTAAGTCAATTCGCTGTTGGTCCGGATTTTAGGGCGAATTGCGTATTGGACCAAACGCTAATTGGACATACAGCGACCTGGACCAAATGCGAGCCAGACGAACGGCTAACAAATCTAAATTCGATTCTTACACTAATAGTTTTCATCTTGACATACTGACAAAAGTTGGAGAAAACGACAAAAAAGTATCAGAAAAATGGTCAACTAAAAAATAAAATCATTGAAACAAAAATCTTTCCCTACGATTTATTAAAAAAATGTTTTTTTTTTGTCCGAAAATGACATATTTCTCGTAATATTTTTTACTTCTTTTGACATCAAAAATGCATTGGTAAAGTCTGTCGGTATACTCGTTCCCACCCTGTATAATAGATATATACACATACGAAGATACTTAAATACCTACATAGACAACCACGTGCGTCTAAGGAACAAATATAGTACCTATTTTGGTCACTAATATTATACCATTGTTTACAGTCAAACATTTATTAATTAAAGCGTGTAAACAACAATTTTATTTATGATTCATTTCGAGCATGTTAGGTACGAGTAAGTAAAGTACCAACTGTAAAATTAGTTACATTACGATACAAGTGATTTTCGAAGGTCTAAATCTTCGGAGTGCCATAATTATGTGTAGGTACTGAAAAACGTCGTTATAATTTAAAGCACTCCCTTTGGTCGGGCTCTAATTTATCTCCACTCGTTTCTAACTTCATTTTTTTCGCACTTGTATAGTAGTATAGGTAATGTACTATTTTAATCAATAGATGTTCTAAAAAAAAACATTTTTTTTTGAGTGGTAATACCGACTGTATGACTATCATATACTACCTATAAATAAATATCTTGGGACATCTTACACAAATCGACCTAGTCCCACGGTAAGCTCAATTAAGGCTTGTGATGTGGGTACCAGGCGACGATATATTTATATAATAGATAGATACATACCTATACATACTTAAATACATAGACAGCCATGACCAAGGAACAACTATTTGTAATAAATAAATAAACAAATAATGCCCTCGCCGGGATTCGAATCCGGAACCTCCAGCTTCGTAAGCAGGGTCACTACCAACACCAACTAGGCTACGGAGGCTGTCCTATACTTAACGCTGATTTCATAAGTAAGTAATGTGGCTCTTAAATTATTTTTTTGTCCTGTAATTGGTTTACTCTTTTTTTATGTGAGTGAGATGACATTTGTTCAGTTTTATGGCTTAACAGAGCCTAATAGTTTCGTCTGCAACAAGTAGGCACAATGTAATAGAAAAAAAATTATAGAATCACACTAGTGACAGATTGACAAACACTGTTTTTTTTCTATTTCATTGTACTGATAAGGGACGAACGCATTAAGCTCTTTTCATCCATAAAACTACACAAACGTCATCTCACTAACTTAAAAAAAGATTATTAACAATTTATAGGAAATAAAAATAAAAGAGCTGCATTTTCTTGAACCTTAAGACGATGGCTATCAGGGAAAAATATAATACCTATTCATTCCTTCAGAAAACTTTACATAGCCAAAATGAGGT